>OX465295.1:128904918-129130331 GCA_949987735.1 Leucophora obtusa | reverse complement strand
TTGTAGGCCAAGTAATTTACGCCTAATATCATATGAAGATACTACTTCAGGCCAATTGATCCTCTTAAAAACAAATTTGGTAAACAATTTCTGAATTCTTTCAATCCGGTTGGAATGGACTTCCGAATAAGGGTTCCAAATTAGAGAACAATACTCCAATTGGCTTCTGACAAAAGAAATATATAAAGTTTTAAAAGTTGAAGGATCCTTAAAATCATTGGAATTTCTTCTAATGAATCCCAACATAGAATATGCCTTTGAAGTTATATAATCAACATGACTGATAAAGTGTAATTTAGCATCCAATATTACACCTCAATCTTTAACTTCAACCACTCTTTTAAGAATAATTCCATCAACAGAATAATCACAAATAATTGGATTATGGCAGCGTGTATAAGAAATAGTACAACATTTACTCGTATTCAGCACAAGCTTATTAAAACTACACCATTCTCCCAGAGCTTCCAAATCCCTTTGTATCATATTAGATTCAGATAAATTTAAAACTTCCGCAAAAAGCTTCAGATCATCAGCAAATATTAATGGCTTACAAAACTTTAAACAATCTGGCAAATCATTTATAAAAATTAAAAATAATAACGGACCAAGATGAGTACCTTGTGGAATTCCCGAGGTAGCGATAATCTCAGTAGTTGAATAAGATGAACCAATGATTTTAAAAACATTGCTCAATAATATTGAACGTGTACACCCAGAAAAAAACAGGTGGAGCTTTATCTAAGTGATATGTTATTATACAACTACATAAGTTCGAAGTAAGTTTTAAAATTTTCTAGCAAAATATATGTAATTTTTAGGATATTTTCCACTATACATGTATATATTTTGCAAGGATTGTATATATTTTACAAACAAATGTTCATATTTTACAAAAACTTTGTAAAACTAACTTGAAAATTATGTAGTTGTATAATTACATAGCTCTTAGTTAAAATTCCCCCTGTTTTTTTCTGCGTGCATGTTTGCCTTAAGAGTTTGTTTCTTATATTTAAAAAAAAAAAAAAAAAAACTTAGACAAATAGGGTATCAAATTAAAGGTTTTTTGTAGACGAACGTCCAAGCATGTCCAATACTATCTGTTTGAAAAAAAAAAAAATGTTGCCGAATAGCACATTTGTATATGAAATTGTTGTTGTATTGAATTAAAATTTACATAAGATTATGGAATTCACAGTTCGTACTACTTTAAGTAGTAACCCTACGGGAAATTTTAACAAACGGCCACCGAACTGGCCCCCTTATATGAAGTAGACTGGTCACTTTTACATGGCGTTGTCATAGGAGGTGAAAATTGACCCCTTGTGACATGTCTCAAGACAAAACCTAGGACAGGTTATTGAACTCTCATAAAAAACAAAGTTCTGGGACCTGTCCTGCGATTTGTTTTGTGACATGTCACAAGGGGTCAATTTCCACCTCCTATGACAACGCCATGTAAAAGTGACCAGTCTACTTCATATAAAGGGGCCAGTTAGGTGACAGTTTGTTAAAATTTCCCGTAGGGAAATTACAGGGACCGTAAATAACAGTTATCTAGAAATTTTTAACTCAAAAACTCTTCATGTTAGAGTCAACGGATACCTATACTGTTATATACCAATAGATTCGTATTGAAGAGCTCATTCCGAATCTATGGTGATCTTAAAAAACAATCTCAGCTCCACAGTTAACAGTTATTTTTCAACGAAAAAATAAAATATCGGATGAAACTGTTAAAAAGAGAGTTTTATTTTGCCGTCATAAAATAAAACTCTTTTGAGGAGTTTTATTTTTTCCGTCTAAAATAAAACTCTTTTGAGGAGTTTTATTTTTTCCGTCTAAAATAAAACTCTTTTGAGGAGTTTTATTTTTTCCGTCTAAAATAAAACTCACCTTGTTTATTTTCTTATTTTTTGCAGTCATAAAATAAACCGTCATAAAATAAAACTCTTTTGAGAAGTTGTACTTTTTACGTCTAAAATAAAGCTCATTTTCTATATTCTATTAATTTTTGCAGTCTTTTTTTATTGAATCTACCTGATAAAATGTGTGTAGTAATTTATTTGTTTAATTTAATAAACATAATTTTTTCCAAATTTTCTGCAGAAAGATTTGAACGCAGGTCGCTCAATACCAATTTAAGAGCAGAGAATGCTCTTTCAACGCTTACTTGGGTTGCAGCAGAGCTTTGAAGAATTAATTCCTTTTTGAATGAATTCACTACCAATCGAATTCAATTTTCTCTAGAATTGAATGAATTCCTTTTCTTAAGTAATTCACTGAATTCGTTCAAATGAACGCGTTCATCAAACAACAAATTCAAAGAATTAATTCAATTACAATAGTTCTTTTTATTAAATCAAATGAATTAATTCACCGGTGAACGCGTTCAATTTTATAAATCGAACGGAAAAAAAGTGAATTAATTCCTTACTGAATTAATTCACTACTGAATTCGTTCAATTTCATTTTCGTTCAGTGAATTAAAAAAAATAAAATTACGTTCAGTGAATTAAAAAAAAAAATAATAAGTTCACTGAATTGAAAAAAAAAAATAAAATAAGTTCACTGAATTGAAAAAAAATAAAATAAGTTCACTGAATTCAAACTTGTTTTCTGCCGTTCAGTAGAAGAAAACAATAACGTACAAATACAATTTTTAAATAAGCAATTTTGCAGCGTGTGCTAGTAAAAATAAACAAATTAGAAACCGGATGCTGTTTATCAACCTACATGATTCAAAAATAAAGCCTTTTACTATTAAAAATAAAAACTTTACTTTTATAGATAAATTTGGAAAAAAAAATATAACTATTATTTTTCAAACCAGTTATATAGTTATATTTTTTTCCAAATGTATCTATATCTGTAAAGTTTTTATTTTTAATAGTAAAAGGCTTTATTTTTGAATCATGTAGGTTGATAAACAGCATCCGGTTTCTAATTTGCTTATTTTTACTAGCACACGCTGTAAAATTGCTTATTTAAAAATTTTATTTGTACATTATTGTTTTCTTCCACTGAACGGCAGAAAACAGGCTTTGAATTCAGTGAACTTATTTTATTTTTTTTCAATTCAGTGAACTTATTTTATTTTTTTTTTCAATTCAGTGAACTTATTATTTTTTTTTTAATTCACTGAACGTAATTATATTTTTTCTTAATTCACTGAACGTAATTTTATTTTTTTTTAATTCACTGAACGAAAATGAAATTGAACGAATTCAGTAGTGAATTAATTCAGTAAGGAATTAATTCACTTTTTTCCGTTCGATTCATAAAATTGAACGTGTTCACCAGTGAATTAATTCATTTGATTTAATAAAAAGAACTATTGCAATTGAATTAATTCGGAACAAAATAAATCGAACGAAAGCAAATATGAATTAATTCCATTCAATATATGGTACTTAGTGAATTAATTCATCGAATTTTTAATTCAGAATTGAAAAATTGAATTAAGGAATTAATTCTTCAAAGCTCTGGGTTGCAGGAACACACTGTACAGTTTTTGTCAATTTATAAAGGTACGGATAATGTATTTGTTTTGCCTCCCAGAACTCAAAAAGAGGTTTATCAATCGATATAGGCCTTGGAGAAAAATGATCGATTTCATAGAAAGCTTTTTTTTCATCCTCATTATCACTTTCTTCGCTTTTTTGTTCCCTATCTACATTTAGGAAATTCAAATATTGCCCTAAAAGCGACGTATTAGATTGGGATGTATCGCAAAAATCCGGCGAAGGTGGGAAAACATCCGGAGAAGATCGTAAAGCTTCCTTGCTTGTCGACGGTCGATCATCGCATTGGTTATTATTTATCTGCAAAAAGAAAAACAAATAAAACGCATTTTAGAAAAAGATTAATAAAATATTTTGTAAGTCTTACTTGTTTTCTCTAACTGCAAAATCCGAACGATTACTTCTTTGAGATGGCTTCGAGCACACATTAATTTTAAAGGCTCCTTCGCTATGATGCTCTGAAGACGCGGATCCAAATATAAAGCTGCAAGCAATGTTGGATTTTCTAGCAGCATTTTCTCTCGCCGTTCTAATTTTTCTAAAAATTCAGAGCTTTCGGGCTTCGTCTGAACTTCAAGCTTCATTTGAAGCCATACTTTAAAAAAATCGCTGAAAAATAATTGCTCTTCTTGAAGCATTTGTGTGGCGACGTATACAGGCTCCAAGAGGGCTAATAAGGCTTCCATGGTTTCCCATTCTGACTGATTGAGATTAAGCGCGGCATCGACATTTTTTAAGCAGAAGGATTTGTAGGGAATTAAGCTTTTTATCATTAAATAGGTAGAATTCCATCGAGTCTGGACATCCATGGAAACTTGCGGTAAATTAAGATTACTAGTCTTGCTCCTAAAATAATTTTTAACATGTTGTTTAAAAATTCCAATGATAAAAACATTAAAATTTTATTAAATTTTTGACAAAATAACCAATAAGCAAATAAGCTCCAAGCACTACAAACCTGTAAGTAGAAGTCCGTAAGCCCTTCGCTAAATCTCGAACGCGCTTCAGTAAATCTTTATTAATCGTATCTAAATAATCCTCAACAACCAGTTGCAGTGAATGAGCAGCACACTTCAATGATTGTACTGAGAACACGGAGATTTCTTGAAGAAGGTCGCTAGAAACAGTGTAATCAGTCTCGCTTTCATCCTCCTCGCCGAATAATCTCACTATTTTAATCAAATTCCGGCCATTATCCGTTGTAATAGTGTAAATTTGGTTCTTTTCGATGCCAAAACTCTCCAAAACATTTTCAACTTTAGCTTTAAGATACTCAGCTGTAAACTGCGATTAAGAGGAGCTTTCACTAGCAATGACTAATTAATGTATTTACCTGTATGACGCTCCGTCAGCTCAATGCATCCTACCGTTTTTATAATTATTTTCGATTTACTGTAAAACTGTATGTTAATACCCATTATGCTGCGTTGAAGTCTTGTGGCCATGTCGATTTTCAAAGACAGCTACTTACTTTTCAGTTTCTCTTTTAACCAGCATCTTTCGTTTTCGTATGCTTCTTTAACTAACTCAGTTATATTTCTGGATGTAACTGCTGGGATACCAAGTCCATCAAAGAGTTGATTCGTAATGAACTTGAAAGGATCTGAATCAAAAAAGGCAAACGGTAATTTTTCTGTCGTGACTAACTCAACACATGCTTTTTTCATTTCTTCAGGAGCCATTGTTACCAAAAATCTAACTTTTTTTAATGGTACTTCACATATATTCTCCTCACCATTCAGTTCCACGTTGTATTGTTCTTTATGCTTGTTGATTAAATGACGCTTTAAATTGGTAACCTGATCACCTTTAAAAACGCTTTTACACAGCCGGCATACATTTGTGTTATCAACTTTTTCTAAAAATTTACGACTAGTAATATCGGAATTGCGACCCATATTTTCGATTTTAACTTATTCCAAAAGAAAAATTATTATAGAAAACTAATTGTACGAGAAATAATCAAAACTTCACTTTTTATTTTAAATAAAATTTCAGTTTTTATTAAGCAGTAAGGCTGTACTTTTGTTTTGCAGAAAACAGAAAATTAACAATGATTCCAGTTCAAGGTTAATACAAGAATGAAGAAATAATTTTAATGTTACAAAATTTCAAAGTTAGTATATGTATAACAAGAATTGAAAATACCGCTATGACAGGCACGTAGCTAGGGGGGGGGGCTGGAGCCCCTTCCGAAATGAATTCACAAATTTTTAAACGTAACAAAATACATCAAAAGCAACAACATTTTTTAAAAAATGTAATAAAAAAATATTTATTTTTTGTTGAAATCAAATACCAAATGGCCAAGTTTCTTAAGTTTTCATAAATAAAATAGACAATTGCGAAAACTGTTTTTAAAAAATTTTTTAAGCTTTTTGGTGGCCACAGAAACTGTTTTTTTTTTCTCAAAGAGTTTTGCAAGTCTAGCTCGGTTTTTAATTTGATGGCCTCTTGAAACATGTGTCTAAATTAATCACGTTCTCGTCACAAAGACGCACTATCAGTTTCTTTTATTCATATTGTTTGTTATTAGCAGTTTGGTGTTAAAAATTGTCGAAATCTATTCTATTTTCCTAATTCTAACACAATGCACTATCGTAAGTAGGGGGCATCGCCTGAGTGTTAGTCTATCGTAAAATTAGAAATAGGGAGTAAAAACGTGAGGACAATCGCAAATTTTCACACAAAATAAAACATTTTGTTCAAACAAACAATCGGAATAAAAATAACTAGAATTTGGCATTACAGTTCACAGTTCAATCAATTTTATTTTTGAACTAGTGTGTTCTTCTAGTTCACTCGTTCATTCGAGAAATTTTTTCAGTTCATACACTAATATAAAAGTCTTCAACAGCCGATAGCCTAAGTCGCTAGTGCTTTATATTTATAAATAAAATAAATAAAAGGATTCAAAAATTTTTGCTGAAAAAAAACAGCTGAATCCAGCAGAATCTGTTTCCTAAACATTAGAAAAATACAAACAGCAAGAAAAAATTTATTAAATTTACAAAATTTCAGCTATATTTTAGTTAATTGAAAATGACAATTTACCCTTCTAAAATCAGCAAAAAATTTACTGGAAAAGAATTTAAAATTTTTTTTATTTTGATAATGCGAACAAAATCTATACTGCAGAAAGCAGTCTACTATTTGCTAGCAAATATTTCTGTTTATTGTAGCAGGAGATTTCATTATTTGTATTCAACTCAATTAAATTTAAACATAAATTAACTTTTGAGTATATAACAATATCGTTACTGCTTTTTTTCTACTAATATTTGCACCTTTTTTTAGCCAATATTAGCAAGGTAAATTTTCAATTCAATTAAACGAAATTTAACTCAAATATTACTAAAACAGTTGCATTTTTTCTGTACTTATCTTACTAATATTTAGCAAAAAGAATTTACTAATTTCAAAAGCTTTCTGTGCAGGGCCCCTTTTAGCTTATTTTGAGTACATTTTTTCGCTATTTTTTCAGGATTTTTTTTATCAGTATAAGATTATATTATGTCAGTAGTTTGTTTAATAATTCCGAATAAAATAAAATAACCGAAAAGAACAGTTGAAATTTAACTTATTCGTGAACGCGAGAGAGTACCTAACTCTGAAAATGTGCAACATTTTTGGGCTTTCGAGCCACACAAATATTTCAAGAGGTCATAAAATAAAAAACCGAGCTATCTCTGCAAAATCCTTTGGAATTTTACTTTCATTTCGCGTTGGAACCATCGGTCTTGAAATTATTGTTGCACTCCATTGCAAATCAAAAAAAAAAAAAAAATGATATAATTTACTCTTAATATTTAGCCTTTCCGATAATCTATAAAATTGTAATAAAAATCCAGAAAAAAGATGCTGAAGCAGTAGAAAAAGCACTATAATTGATAATTTATATGTACTTCTTTATTAACATAAACACTAATAATTTTAAATTTGAGTTGTCATAGAAGAGGAGTACTCCAACTTCAACATTCTTCGAAAAAAAAATTGTTTTTTTTATTTTATTCTTACGACCTTCAGAATAACTTTTAAAAAAGCAGTAAAAATACACTAACTGATACTTGTGAAGCAGTGGAAGAAATAGTTTGTAAAGCTTACATCCAAGTTTTTATGCTGGGACCTTTTAAAACTGATATCGAACAAGGAAACCGCATAAATAAATAAAAATTTATTCCAAAAAGTATTAAAATATAATTTCAGTATTAAAATCAAGTAACAAAACTATAACAAACAATTTTTGAAAAGCTAAATTCCTAGCTACGTGCCTGCGCTATGATATTTAAGTAGTTTAACAAAGTATATAAAGAGTATTGATGAGAATAATTTAAAAAGCAAAGATATGATAATAAGAGAAACAATTTAAATCAGGGTTAGAAACTAAACATTATTAAAAAATCAGAAAATAACATAAATCTCCAACACTAATTATTTTCAAATTATTATTTTTTAAACTCAGACGACTCCAAAAACAAGCAAATCCTCTAAAAACACGTAGTAGAAAATTTTAACCGAATTTATAACGTTACTTACGAAAAGCAAAAATGCATAATAAAAACGTGCCTTTTTAAATTGTTATGGTTTTATTTCTTATCTCTTTATGCAGTCACAATTGGGTTTCATTTAGATGGTTATGATAAATAAAGAGATAATAAACAAAACAACAACAATTTAATAATAACAAATTAAAAACCCACATGTTTTTATTTTGATGACTATTCCATTGCAATGCACTCAAATTTGCAGATTAGACTGCTTTATAAATTGTAATGATCTGACCGGCGTACAGTGAGTTGAATCATAGAGAAAGTGAGGATTAATTTAGAGGGGTCGTAGTATAAATATATAAAAATCCAGTATTTTAGAAAAAAAATTGAAAAAAATTATTGTTATTGAAATTTGAGAGAATATACAAAAAAAAGTAAACAACGCAGAACAATGATTTTCACAGCTATTGATGATTGTTTTTGTCTTCTGTTACCGGGTACAAAAATGTATTACAATATGCTAACTTCAACTTTTGAATTAATCCTCAGTTTTGCGACTATTCAACCCATTATGCAGCGCACAGTGGGAATGTTATTAAGTCCCTGATCAAAAATGGTTTTTGCACAATTTGGATTTCTGATATAAATTCAGTGGTGTCAGACCTTTTTGGTCAAAAATCGTCAAAAATGTAAAAATATATCATCAAAATCGTCAAGAATTTTATGAAAAGTCGTCAAGAAATCAGTTAAATATCACAAAAACACTAGTTTCTTTTTTTTTTATTCAAAATTCATCTTAACTGCTTGTCTCTATATTACAGCTCTTAAGATTTTATAAATTCGAATTATATATATATATATATATATGTATGTATGTATACACAGCTTTTATAAAATCGAATTATATAATAACTGGACGTTATTTTTCGCTACATCTGTAAAAAGGTGGTATTTATGCTACACCCATGAAAAAGATTGGTTGGCTTTCGATCAAAACCATTAAAATGAATTTGCCAGGACTTTATTTTATTTGGAATTACCTATAATTGAATACTACATCAAAAATATTTGACTAGGTATTAAAAATAGGGAAAATGAACTAAAAAACAATCCTTTTAACAAATTATTGGTATCTCCAATCAATTTTAAAATTAGTATCAGTTTAGTAATTCAATGCAGTAGAAGCAGCCATTTATTTAGTGAATATACAAGAAAATTGGTGTTATCTATAACCTTTTTTAAAAAAATTTCAATATTCGAAAGTGGTAACTACAAATACGGGTATCCTAATCAAATATGACCTTAAATTCAAGTTTCTGTAGAACCAACCGAATTGTGGATTGTATTGATAACACACACAACTATTAATTGGTATTGATAAACGAATTTTATACTGTATTAATAAAACACATAAATTCAAAATTAGTCATTAAAATTATTAAGTGTTTGTGGTGTAGTCGGTAGAGAGTTGGCCTAGCACGCCGGATTTCCGAGTTCAAATCCCGGACAAGACAAAAATTTATGTTTTTTTTTAATTAAAATAAAATATTAATATGTATAAACAGTAAATATGGCTAAGAAAATTAAAAGTAGTTGTGGTGCAGTGGGTAAGAGTGTGAACTATTAACCTGAATGGCCGGGTTCAATACCAGAAATTTCAAAAAAAGTTTTTTAATTTCAATAAAATTTTGTGGAACATAATAATATTTATGTGGAACATAATATTGAATTAGACAACCGAATATTGGCTTTCACGACGAAAAATATAATTTAATATAAAGATAGTTGTCGTAACCGCACGAATTCGATTGGCAACAAATTCGGTGGCCACAACTGAGACTGTTTTCTGTGTGTACGATTAATTACAGATAAATCACCTCATCATGTGTTCTGCGGTTAAAATCATTATAAATAATTTAAGACTTTAAATTCATGAAATCTGTTCTTAAATTACCAAAAATACGATTCGAAAAGAACAATTTGCAGTTTTTTAAACGCTTTTCAAAAAAAGCAATTTTCCTAAATCGTCAAAACATATGGAGTTTTATTCTAAAATCGTCAATCGTCATTTGTAAAATTTTTAATAAAAAAATCTTCACCACTGTATTAATTGGGTATTGGCGTAAAGTTGACACGTTATACTACAATAATATTTAATAACAATTTCTTTTGTAACCCAGTTAAAACAAAAAAATTATGTTCGAATAATGATATGTATTTAAGCAGTGAGTAAGCAGATGAGCAGTTTGAAAGCAATTTGGTGCACAATATTCAAAGTAATTTTTGGCATGTTTAGTTTAATTTTTAATAAGGGTGTCAATTTACATGAAATGCGTTTTAAATTTTTGACCGGAAAAATAAAACTCCTCAAATGAGTTTTATTTTCTGACGGAAAAAATAAAACTCTTCAAATGAGTTTTAAATTTTTGACCGGAAAAATAAAACTCCTCAAATGAGTTTTATTTTCTGACGGAAAAAATAAAACTCCTCAAATGAGTTTTATTTTATGACGGGAAAATAAAACTCTTCAAATGAGTTTTATTTTATGACGAAAAACTAAAACTCTTCAAATGAGTTTTATTTTATGACGGGAAAATAAAACTCTTCAAATGAGTTTTATTTTATGACGGGAAAATAAAACTCTCTTTTTAAGAGTTTTATCCGACCTTTTATTTTTACGTTGCAAAATAACGGTTTTAGATGGGTTTTTTCTTTTTTAAGTCACAAAATAACTGTTATAAAAGAACTTTTTTGATATCACTTATAACCGTTACGGTCCCTGGTAAATTAGCATTTATCGTAAATTTGACAACTTGGGAATAAATCGGTATAGCTTCCTTGTGAGTACTGCAGAATTAAATGCTTACATGGGTTTCAATCGTGAGATTCTTCAAATTACGGTAGAATAATTTTGAAAACGTATTAAGAATCAGTGACTCGAAATTTACTAACTTCCAAACCGCAATTAAAAATAAGTATCTATCTATGCATTATTTGTGTTTAAGAAATATGAAATTAAAGTATTTCTGGGCACAAAACGCTAAATTTTAAACTCATAAAAAAATTCCCATATTCCCACCCGCTTCAGCCGGTTAGCCGTTTGCATCACTGGTCTAGTGGCAATTAAAAGCAACTTAATAATTTTGCAGTAACAAATAAATAGCAAGTTTGTATTTGCAATGGCTTCAGGTACTACCCTTCAAAAAGCCATTGATTTAGAACCAAAGCCACAGAAGAGGATCGCAATAAAAATTATGCTGAGGCTTTACGTTTGTAAGAACATGGTGGTGGTTATTTTTTACATGGCATTAAATATGAGGCTCAAGGAGAAAAAGCTAAAGATTCAATAAGAGCCAAGTGCTTGCAGTATTTAGATCGTGCCAAAAAACTTAAGGAATATTTGAAAAAGGGTAAGAAGCCAGTCAAGGAAGGTGAATCTACTTCCAAAGACGACAAAGATAAAAAAGTGATAGTGACTCAGATGGTGAAAATCCGCAAAAGAAAAAAATACGAAGTAAGCTTAAGGGGGCCATTATTATTGAAAAACCAAAAGTAAAAAGGTCAGATGTTGCTGGTTTAGATGCTGCCAAGGGAATTTTATTTTTCGGTCCTCCTGGTACCGGTAAATCATATTTAGCCAAAGCTGTGGCCACCGAAGCCAACAATTCCATTTTCTTCTCAGTTTCCAGTTCAGTTCTCATATCTAAATGGTTGGGCGAATCTGAGAAATTAGTGAAGAATCTTTTTGAATTGGCTCATTAACCATCGAATATTTTCATTGACGAAATTGTTTAATGATACCGATGGGATTTTATTACTGGGTGCTACGAATATAAATACATTGGGTTTTGGATTCGGCTATTCGTTGTAGTTTTGAAAAGCGTATTTATATACCCTCCCAGAGGCACATGCTCGTTTGGTTATGTTTAAGATACATTTGGACAATGCAACGCATGTATTGACGGCTGGTAAAAGAGAGGGTTACTCTGGTGCCGATATATCAATTGTTGTCCGAGATGCTGTTATGGAACCAGTACGTGAAGTACAAACTGCTACACATTTTAAAAAAGTGACAGATCCACCGCCACTTTATAAAGATGTGATATGCGATGACTTATTAGTACCATGTTCTCCTGGTGATGATGGTACTACAAAAATGAACTGGATGGATGTGCCAGGTGACAAACTAATCGAACCACCTGTTACAATACGTGATATGTTAAAATTATTGTTGCGTACAAAGCCTACAGTTAACGATGATGATTTAATTAAACTGCGTAAATTTACAGAGGATTTTGGGCAAGAAGGCTAATTTAAATAAACGTATAGAACAAATTAAAATTATAATAAAAAAAATTAATAATATGTAAGCTCCAAACGAGTGGTTCAAAATTATAGCGCACTTACAGAGAATAATAAAAAAGGATGTATATCAGTGATGGTATTTGAGAATTTTCGTTTGGTGCCTCAATGATGCCAAAAAAGTGCCAAAAATGCTTTAGAAGTGCCAAAAAAAATTAAGCAACATTTAATGTTTCAAAAAAAATATGTTCAGCTTTTATTTCAAATATTTATACATTTAGTTACTTTAACCCTTAAATGCATGGTGTAGCCATTTGGCAACATACGAGTTTCTTAATAAAAAACCCCACTTGATGCATAAAACTCAATTTTTGGGCATTGGGGCCCTTTCTGCACAAAGTGCTCTTATAAACTATAACTCAGATTTTTTAAACAGTTATAGGAAAAATCTTGGTTTTGCTTTGTATGTTTGTGAAAAATTTAAAACACGCGTTTTTTTTACAAAAAGTGCAATATTCAAAAATATTTGTTTAAATATTTAAAGTGGTATTCTCGCAATAAAATTAATTTTGGCAACAATAAATGTATAATTAATATTTCATATATTTTTTTTGTTTCTTTTTTTTCATACACGTTAAAATAATCACAATTTAGCTATTTGGCAATTTTTTTGATATTTTTCTTGAAATGTACACGCCTTTAGAAATCATATATAAAAAAATGGTTAAAATTGTAGAGATCATGCAGTTAAGGGTTAAGTAAAAAGACAAAAAAAAAAGGCGGGCAACTTATCTAAAAAGTAATCCGAGTTTAACATTACCTACCACAAATATTTTCATATAAAAATGCCATTCTTAACTATAGTAAAGCAATAAACTTACGTTATTTTAAGATAAGTTAGCAGGTCCAAGACTTTCAAAAAATTTTACAATTAAATTTGACAATACAATAGAATCAATTAAAGTTTTTCGAATTTTATCCCCGTTGCTTTTGTTTTTAAATATCAAAATAATGATTAAATTGTCCCCGAAAAACTGGAAGGTGGTCCAAAAAATTGTAGATATTTTTAGTGTAGCATTTGTTTTTTAATTTTGAAGGGGTCTTCTTAATAGGCGTGGCTTTTAATTAAAAACCAGCGATATCGACCTTTTATCAAATTATATAGAAATTTTCGTAAAAAGTGCCAAAATTCTATGGAGAGTGCCAAGGTGCCATTGAACATTCAATAGTGCCACAAATGGCACTTTTGTGCCACTTTTACCAACAGTGATGTATATTGCGAAATATTTTAGTATTTTGATTTAAATTAATTACTAAGCTTGTTTTTTAAGATGTTAGCTACTTTTTACCAAAAATTTCGCAAATTTGTTTTAAATTTTGAGAAAATACCAATCTGTTCTTAAGTACCAAATAGAAAAATAACCTTTTTTGCAAAATTAACAATTTGAAAAAGTTTTGTAATCTGATTTTTGTTAATTTGATATCAGATCACCTTCACGGTTAATATACTACTATATTTGTTATAAAATTTCATGTTAAATATCGTGATGTATCTGGCGTAAAATATGGGATTTCACGGTTTCGATATAATGGGTCATATGAATAAAACTTAGCAATTACTTCGAAGTAATTGACCTTAGGAATGGCTTTTAACTCCAAATTTACCAATTGGCTGGTAGAATAGCATTAAATGTAAACGAAAATTAAAAAAATTAATTTTTAGTCTAGTCCCAAGCAGACTAGATTTGTGAAGTAATTGCTTAAAAAGCCCTGTATTTCCCTCTATTAGTAATATCTATTTTTTTATTCATGTGAGCCAATGGCTCCGAAATACTATCGTCATATTTTATTGAAAATCAGCATCAAAAATATTACAACAGTATTGAGAAATGAGTTTAAATTAATCTCTGGTACTCGGAACCACTTTTCGAAAACAATATCATTACTGATCTCTGGGAATAAGATTTATAGCCTTATGAAAAAATACCAAAAATTCTCATCATATACAATTAAGGTATGGGACGAAAGTGCCTTAAGAAACAATTAAAAATTAATGCAAATAAATTTAAACAAATATTTTAGTGAAAAATTACTTGTTTTACATTTTTTTTTGACAAAAAATCACTTATAAAATTATTTTTTGCATAAAAGATAAGTGAAGTGTTTTTAAAATTGTTACAAGGATATACGACATGGGAGGTAAAGGCATTGTAGAATAGAGTGCCTGAACATAGGGCTTGAATATGAATATCAGATGATGTTACAATTGTATTTCGTCGGCTTGCCTGCAAGTAGTGCTATGTGTTTTTTAATAGATTTTCAGGAGAGCGAAAAAACTGTAAAAAAATAGCCTTTTAAGATATTTTATTAACATCATATGCCTTAATGATGATTTTAGTAAATGAGGTCGTGAATCATATGATCATTTTTAGTTGGCAAAAAAAATCCCGGGATTTGGCTTTAATTCATTAGCACAATTTTATGAAGCAAGAGCAGTTTACCGGCATAGCCCAGATTTTTTTTTGAAGAATGTAGTACTTTTTGAGGTGATTTAAAAAATATGATCTTTTATGTAGGCCACATCTTTCGAGTGGCTAAGGCTGAAATTTAAACCTCAAATGAGTGTAGACCCAGAATAAGAGAGCAGCGATTTTTTCCATACAATTTGACATTTAAAAATCGCTGGGCGTAGCTGTTGTGACTCAGGGTTGTGAGATACAGGGTTACCGCTGAAAATTTTGAAAAAGTAGCACAAAAAGTCGTTTTTTCAAAATAAAGTCGCACAAAAAAGTCATTTTTCAAAAAAAAAGTAGCACACTTTTTTTCAACGGTTTTTATTTAAACAAAACACATCCAACGAAAAGAAATAAAAATTTAAACAAAAAAAGTAAGAAATCCACCGAAAAATTTATTATTTTGAAAATTTGTTTCTGTGTTTTTTACAAGTTCATTAATAGGAACTCAGTCTTCTATTTCGGTATCTGGCAAATTCGGAGTTGATTGCATCGAGTCACAGGTTTTGACTTTTAATTTATTGGTTAAATTAATTCTCATTAAAAATGCGTACTTATTCCATTGAAATAATTTTTATGTTATTTTGTCTTAAAATTTAGGATTAAACTAATATTTTTATACCCTACACCACTATGTGGTCAGGGTATTATAAGTTTGTGCTGATGTTTGTAACACCAAAAAATATTGGTCGTAGACCCACCTTATAGTATACCGATCGGTTCAGAATTTTTTTTTATTTCGATTTAACGATGTCCGTCTGTCCGTCCGTCCATCCGTCTGTCTGTCTGTCCATGCAATCTTGTGCGCACTCTACAGGTCACAAATATTAAGATATTTTGATGAAATTTGGTACGCAGACCTATGTTGGCCCAAGGACGAACAAGTTTGATTTTGGTGAACATCGGTCAATGTTTAGACCTAGTGCCCATATAAGGGTCCTACCAAAATTATATTGTTTATACGCTGCAGGTCGTAAATATTAAGATATTTTGACGAAATTTGGTACACAGACCTATGTTAGCCCAGTAACGCAGCCTATTGATTTTGGTGAACATCGGTCCATGGTTAGACCTAGTGCCCATATAAGGGTCCTACCAAAATTATATTGTTTATACGCTGCAGGTCGTAAATATTAAGATATTTTGACGAAATTTGGTACACAGACCTATGTTAGCCCAGTAACGCAGCCTATTGATTTTGGTGAACATCGGTCCATGGTTAGACCTAGTGCCCATATAAGGGTCCTACCAAAATTATACTGTTTATACGCTGCAGGTCGTAAATATTAAGATATTTTGATGAAATTTGGTACATAGACCTATGTTGGCCCAAGGACGAAGCCTATTGATTTTGGTGAACATCGGTCCATGTTTAGAACTAGTGCCCATATAAGGGTCTCCCCAAAATTGGCTTGGTTACAAACTGCAGGTCGCAAATATTAAGATATTTTAATGAAATTTGGTGCGCTGACTCACATTATAGAAAATTTTGACACGAGCCCCATTTTAACCCATTCGAATTTCGGATCCAAACATTAGTTGGCTTTTACCCAGACTGGTGTAGGGTATTGTATAGTCGACATGCCCGACTTTAACCTTTTTACTCGTTTTAGTTTCCAATTGTGCATAGCTATTAATTTCATTTGTATTTGAACTAATTTTGAAAGCTAATTTTTAGTAATCTGTGTTTCTTAATTTTAAAATTTTGCTAGTTAGTTCAAATAATATTTGTTTTTAAATCATTGATGGAACTCACAGTGCGCTATATTAAGTTTTAAATTAGCATTTGTCGTAAATTTTTCATTTTTCTATGGATAAAACTTCAAAAATCTTACTACACTGAGAGAATTATCTGCATGATATCAATGAATTTTTGCATTAGATCTATCAATTGTCACTGGAATTCGTCCATTGAAACTTTTCATTAAATTAATGCAATGTTTCATAAAGGTTAATGAAAAATTTCATATTATTTATTAAAAATTTAATACGACTTATGAAAAAGTTTCATTAAAAATATTTTCATTAAAACTATGAAACTTTTTCATAGAGTTTAAAAAAATTTTCATTCCTATTGTGAAGACCACTTCATTAGTTTAGTGAAAAATTTCATTAAAACTCGTCCAAGGATTTCTCTCTGTGTATTTTAAGACTTTGAATGTCTCTGCTATCAGGGTCACATATGGGTGGCGCTATTTCCCATATTTTTAATTTCATAATCAGAAAATACCTTATTTCTCGGAAGCTAAGCGAGATACAACACAGTGGCCAAAAATTTGTCCCTCCGTACCTATAAATTTATCCTTAAACTACATTTACACACGAGAGAAAACTGCTAGATATAGAGCAAAAAACACCTATAATTTGCTTAAATCATTCACAATAGAGATATTTCGAAGTGTATTTTGCTATATCTCGCGTGCAAAAGTGTCTTTATAATCTACAACTCTCAATATGGTGATATCTAGGGTTGGATCCGGAGTGTCCAAAAATCCACATTTTGAGCGATATTTTACTAGAAATTTTTTACACCAAGTAAAATTTCTCTTGAATTTAGCCTAAATTTTTTACTTAAATTGTCCATATATTTAGCAGCTTGCTAAAATTTAGTCTACACGTGTGAAAAAGGTTAGATTTGACCTGATCTGTTAGATCTAATTAGATATCATTCTATATAATTATTTTATCACTGACTTTACAAAAAAGGGGGAAAAAGTCGCACAAAGTTAGGAAAAGTGGCAAAATTAGGCTAGTTTGAAAAAGTAGCACATAAAGTCAAAGGCCGTCAAAAAGGTTGCAAATTGCAACTTTAGTCGCACAACGGTAACACTGGTGAGATAGAATCTTATTTTAATGCCGGTTTTTGTTATTCTCTCATTTTTTCTCTCTCATACTCTCACCAATGTTGTCAAATCTATTGTTATTTTTGCTGGTTTTCACTACATTTTGTAATATCAAAGAGTATAACTAACAAAGGCAATCAATGGCTTTTATAACTTTTTTTGTATTTTTTTGCAAAAAAAAAATAAAATTTTTAAATTATTAAAATTTTGTTTTCTTTATTCAACTGAGATATTGAACATTATTAGTAGCTCGTTAGTTCATCGTTTAGCATTGTATATTATGTTTGCAGTAAACTAAGAGAAATGTGAGTAGAGTTTGCTAAAAACCGAAAAATTTGAAAACCGCGGTTTCGGTTTTTCAAAATTATAAAAACCGCGGTTTCGGTTATTTTTCGGTTTTCTTGTGATATTAATAGAATTGTTTTAACATAATTTAATATAGTCACCTAAAATGCAAAAGGGCGTAACAACAAAAAAATTTAAGCCGATTTTCTGATTGATTATGATGCACTAGACTAAATTATATTTCCCTACATAATTTTAAACTTGTGTTTTAAACAAGAGAAGAAAATATAGAATATCTTTAATTCTACGTTTTTTTTTTTGGTTCTAGTGTAAAAAAATAAAAAGTGTTGTTACGCCCTTTTGCATTTTAGGTGACGATATGTATGTACAACAATGAACTATTTTAATACATTCAAGATATTTATTAAAATTCTATTGAATTTCTCACTCGAATTCTATTGAATTTCTCACAAAAACACCATTGCCGAAAAAAAACGCGGAAACCGTTATAAGTTAAAATGTTTTATTCTTTTTTCTGCAGATTAAACTGTATTTAAAGAGTTTAAATTTGGAATTTAGCAATTTGTTTAAAACAATATAAAGTTGAAATTTTATACAATAAGTTTCGCGGACTACGAAATAAAACTTTTTGAAAAATAAGCGGTGACAATCTGAACTGAATACGTGAAACTTAATATCTCTTATACTTTTGTGTAATTTTCTACTAAAATTATAATCCTCAGCTTATATTATCTGTAGTTCACTCACAATAACTTTACCGTAAAAGTTCAACAGTTGTTTAAAAAGTGAATCAGTAAAGTTGTTTCAATTGAATAAGTAGTTAAATTGCAAAGAAATATATTTTTTAACTTTTTCTATCAGTCATTTAATAAACAAAATACACAAAATACGGACTTTCGGTAGAAGTTAAAACCTTCAAGCAAAATTTTCTGTTAAAAACAATCAGTTGTTATAATACGATTAATTTTAAAATAAACTAGAAATCTATTATTTTTACCGACTTTGCCAGTTAATAAATTAACAATTAAAAATAAACGACAAAATACAATTATTTTGAACGAAAAGTGGGTAGTCCTTTTTTAACTTATTTTCAATTGTTTTAATGTACATATTCGGTTGATTATAAGGAAAAAATATTGTGAGTGTAGTAAAAACAAAAAACCTTTAAAGTAATATTTAATGGAGAAATTGTTCATTATAATTAAATACAGAATTATGTAAAATAAGAGCTGAACCCTTTTCGAAATTCTAGGCTCAATAATATGTAATTTAATTAATTATTTTAATTGCTTTAAGTATTTGCTAAAAACCGACTTATTTTTGTCGGTTTTCGGTTTCGGTTTTGAGGCCTCGAAAACCGCGGATTCGGTTTCGGTTAAAACCGAACAGCAAACTCTACATATGAGTGGCATAAAGTCTCCTTGTTATATATAACACATGCTCAATTATGTCGCTGCCGCTGTACGTCATTATGTCGGAAGTACATATCGGATAAGTAAAACATGAACACCAAAAGAAAGGTCTCTGAAATATCTTTTTCTTGAGGCTTTAGAATGATTTTTCCAGAACGTTCGAAATCAAAAAATAATTTTATTGAAAACCGCCCTATTGAATGTGAGGCCTCCATAAAAGACTTTTCATAATTTTATGAAATTACGTATAATTTTATAAACATTGTTGTGAAAAATTGGAACTTGTTGTATGGACTTTTATCCAATAACATCGAATTATAACTAAATCAATATAATTATATATAATACACACAATTTTGTATGGGGACAAAATTCGGAAGAAATTGTATCTAATATACATCAAATTGTACAACATTGTATCCAATCGCATCGAATTAGAACTTTATAAAAATTTTCAAATAAAATTTTAGTAAATATTGTTGAGAACACTTAATTTCATTCGTAAACGGCATTCACACCTAAATCCTAAACACGTGTTTAGCTAAAACGAGTGTAAAAGAATAAATAACTGTTGTAGTAGAATAAAGAGCTAAGATACGTGTTTTAGCTAAACACGTATTTAAGAATTAGGTGTGAATACAGCCATAGAACAGTTTGGCTAACAAAGTGGGTATTGGTCGATCTATGGTATTGATGAAAATGAGGATTGAATGCGATTTAGGACTTTTTTAGGACGCAAATTGTCCTTAAACTTAGAATAACGTAACTGAATTTCAATAAAAAGCTAAATTCAAAACGAGAAAAAGTTGTTTAGAAAAATGTATGCTAATAAACTTGGAAATAGCTGACAAAGTAAATTTTCGGTTTAACTCAACTTTACAAAAATTTTTCGGAACAACTTTTTCTAGTTTAGAGTTTTGGTCTTTCTTATAAAATGTGTCTTTCTTATAAAATGTGTCTTTCTTATAAAATGTGTCTTTCTTATAAAATGTGTCTTTCTTATAAAAAAAAAAAACTCTTTCTAAGTTTGTTTTCTTCATTGTTATAGTGCAATTAAACTTTATAAAATTTTGTATAATTAGATACATGTTATATATTTTGATATAAGATTGTTTATAGAAGCTTATACGCCATTATATATAATTCTATATAAACTATATCGCAGATCTCTTAATATATGGTTGGAGACCAAATCGCATATGATTATATATAACGTCATATCAAACATATTTATAAAACCAAAGTGTTAATATAAATGTATATGGTTATATAAAGCCACGCATATAAACATTTATAATAATATCAAATCATATAAGATTATATGCAAACTTTTTTAGTCGGGTAAAATAAAAAATACGATTTAAAATTTAATAAACTGAATTAGTACAATATAAAAAAATATATTATTTAGGCCAAATTGTTTTTGAATGTCAGCTGAATTTGGTTTCGTTACCAATAAAAATACTCGTACTTCGGGAAAAAAATGGTTTCTTTAAAACGATGATCTTTCTTCAAGTAAAGCAATATATACAACATTTCAACAGCATTATTTCAGTTCCAAATACATCCAAAAAGCCTGTGTATTAAAATTTAAAAAATTAGTAATATTTTCCTATTTTCAGCTGATATAATTTCATTTAAATTTCAATTGCTACTCCTTTATTTTAATTGTATTTTTTAAAAATTTTTTATTTTTCAAATAATTCATCAGATGCTTTTTCAAATTATTTTGGATTTTTTATATGTTAATTTAAAATGCAACTATGAAAACCCAGCAAAGAAAAATTATCATTAATGACTCAGAAATTAGCTCCAAAAACAAACATTTTCCCACTTTTTCCTATGAGCCATTTAAGAATCTAATTTATGAGCGCTCCGAAAATGGTGGCTGGGAATTTATTTTTAAAAATTTCTAATCAAAAAATACCAATTAAAGTTAAAAGATTATTTATAATATTTTATTTTCTATTTTTATAAAAAGATTTAAGCCAATTTGCCTAAAAATGTGTGTGAAATATACACCCTTTTAAACTTTTTTATAAAAATAATTCTAAACGAATTCTTCTAAAAATCTCCATAGAAACAAAATATCTAGAAATAGAAATTTTTGGATTCCATACTTAAGAAATGTTTAAGCAAAAAAACGATCTTAGTTCTGACTATAAAACTGGTTCGACACAAGCTTGCACCCATGAACAATTCGAATACGTCTTAAAAGAAGGGATGAAAATAAAATACCCGTGTCTTTCACTTTGTCTATATTAATTCGTTTATAAACCGTTTATAAACGCGAATTAATATTCAGTTATTTCTAAGAGTTTTTTAAAATTTAGACGGCCTTCCATATAAATATATTACCTCAATATTAATTCGCGATTTAAACTGATTTAAACTGTTAGACGAATTAATACATATTAAATTAATTGAAAACACAATTAAGAAAAGACTACTGATTTTTCATTATATTCAAACCATTGTGCTATTTATTTTCAAACATTGTTTAAACAACCCATAAAAGAAATAGAAATAATTGAAAAGTCTATTAAAACAGTTATCAATTTTTAACTGACAAAACGTAAAAAAAACGATTTTGTGGTTTGTTTTTTCATACTTGAAAGTTTTTTTGTTTGGATTTTTAAAACACTACACCATATACAACAAACATGTTCATATTTATTGGCTATGTTTGTGTGTATGAGTAAAAAATTTCTTGTAATTTTAATTGAAATAATTTTGTATATAAACAAACTATTTTAACAAAAAAGAAAACCGAAAATATTTGAATTGTTCGTTTTAAAACAGAAAACAACGAAATTATTTAAATTATTTTTTCTAAAAATAGAAATCTAAATATACGCCTCAATTCATAAATGCTTTGTAAAGTTATAGCAGGTTTACAAAACGTCATTTTCATACAAAATTTGTTCAATAAACCTCCTATAATTTTAAAAAACGTTTATGAATTTAGGAGATAGAATATTTGACTGAAAATAACAACTCCCACAGACGATACATATTTTTTCTAGTTTGTTTTTTATTGGTTTACAAAAAAAGTTAAACAATGTTTCATGTTTCAATGTATTTTAATTGATTCTTCAATTGAAAATAAACTTTACCTATTACTTTTTAAATAAACTTCAATCGGTTATGGAAAATATATTGTGAGTGTATAACTCAGGAACCAGAAGGAGTACCAAACTGATATTTGACAGTGCCATTGATAAAACACTAAGAACTAATACAAATACATATATTAAAAAGCTACGATAAAGTATCCCGAACCGCGTATTAAGATAAAATGGCTTTAGACCTTTGATAACGATAAATGATTAAAGTTCATTTTAAAATAGTAACTATTCACGTGGCTCAATCATGGCTTCAATTATAAAAGGATAGAAACAATTAATTATAGGAAAATTCTCAAAAATTTAATTTTTTTTAATAAATCAGAAATGATCAAATTAAAGAATGAGTTACAGACCAACTTCAAGCACGCTTTCAGAAGTGATATATCCACCAATCATACACCCAGGAAAAAGATTGGTTGGAATTCGATCAAAACCATTAAAATGAATTTACCACACACAGAAAATAAATTGGTTGGAATTCTATCGGAACCAACGAAATATTTTCATCATTCAATAATTTTAATTGCAGTTATTTAAAATTCATCATCAGGAAAGTTATATTTATTTGTGAACAAAAAATATATATGATGAACCAAAACACTGTCACATTAACCAAAATATTGGCTTTTCTCACCAATATTGAAAAATTACTAACTTCCACATTACCTTCAATACCAACAACCACCAATTTAACGAAGATTTAGTCATTTGAATAAAATATCGGCAGCAACAATTTAGTATCAGTTGTGTTTCAATAAAATCGATCACTCTATCCAAAGTATTAGTTTTTCCAATCAATTTAAATTTTTTTTTAACTTTAGTAGCTTTAACCATTAATTTCCATTATTTTGGTAATTGTAATAATATATTGAAACAAGGAACAGAAATTTTATTTATCATAATAAAATTTTTGAATCTATCATATATTTTCGTTTCATACATATGCGTGTTTAAATTCTATGTCAGATAACATCTAAACGTAAGTATCTGTGGCGCAGGAGGTAGAGACACATCCTTAGAGATTTGAGTTCAAACCTCAACCAAGGCATTACTTTTATTTTTTTTTAATAATTTTTTTATTGATACAAATTAAAAGACACAATTGATTTTCTGTTGTAAATATAATTTTATTCAAAAACAAAATATTCAAATTTTCAACCTGAAGAAATTCAAATTTGAAATTTGACAAAAGAAATTTATGTCGAGTTTAGCCTAGAGGAAAAGCAATGGGCTGACAAACGGAAGGTCGCCGGTTCAATCCCAGTTCGCGATATAAATTTTTTTTTAATTTTTTTTTTATTCAACTTAAAAGACACAACTGATTTTATGTTGTTGATATAATTTTATTTATAGACAAAATATTCAAACCTGAAGAAATTCAAATTTGAAATTTGACTGAAAAAATTTAAATAGAGCTTAGCTTAGAGGGAAAGCAATGTACTGACAAGCGGAGGGTCGGGGTTTCGATCCTGGTTAGCGACAAAAAAAAATTTAATTTTTAAATAAATTTTGTGGAACGTGTTTTTCTATTTATAGAATTTATAATCCACAAACATTAAAGTAATCTATTAACACAACAAAAATTCAAAAATTGTAAATAAATTTTGGTAGTTACAATGGTATTAAAAATAAATAAAAGTGATTGTACTTGGAACTACAAAAATTCGGTTGGCGAAAAATTCGGTTGGAACTACGAATCTGTTTTCTGTGTGCAGGACGTCATTTTATTTGCAGTTGCCTATAAGTGAATAATACACGAGAAATATTTTACTAGGTATTAAAAATAGGGAAAATGAATGAAAAAACAATCCTTTTAACTAATTATTGGTATCTCCAATCAATTTTAAAATTAGTATCAGTTTAGTAATTTTATGAAGTAGAAGCAGCCATTTATTTAGTGTATACCCGAGTAAAAAAAATTGATCTCGCGCAATATCTAATTATATCCAATTTGATATTGTTTAAGATCTGCTGTAATATCTAGCTGATCCAATTAGATCTCAAAATTGGGTGTATCCAATCATATCGTATTAGATCCCATTGTATATATGGGGATAAACTAAGATCAAGTTATATCTCAAAATTGGGAGGTCCAGTGATATCTTTGGGGATAAACCTAGATCTATTTTGATCCGAAAATTGGCGGATCCATCTATATATTTGCGGATATTTTTAGATCTAATTTGATCCGAAAAATGGCGGATCCAATTAGATCCAGCTATATATTTGGGGATAAACTTAGATCTAATTTGATCTCAATTTTGGCAGATCAAAGTAGATCCCGCAATATATTTGTGGATAAACGTATATCTAATTTGATCCGAAAAAGTGGCAGATCGAATTAGATCTAGCTATATATTTGGGGATAAACTTAGATCTAATTTGATCCGAAAATGGCACATCGAATTAGATCCAGCAATATATTTGTGGATAAACTTAGATATAAATTGATCTGAAAAATGGCAGATCAAATTAGATCCAGCAATATATTTGTGGATTAACTTAGATCTAATTTGATCCGAAAAATGGCACATCGAAATAGATCCAGCAATATATTTAGGGATAAACTTGGATGTAAATTTATCCGAAAAATGCCAGATCGAATTAGATCCAGCAATATATATGTGGATAAACTTAGATCTAAATTTTTCAGAAAAATTCCTAATCGAATTAGATCCAGCAATATATATGGGGATAAACTTGGATCTAAATTTAACCGAAAAATGGCAGATCAAATTAGATCCAGCAATATATTTGGGGATAAACTTGGATCTAAATTTATCAGAAAAATGGCAGATCGAATTAGATCCAGCAATTTATTTCGGTATTAAAATGGCAGATCGAATTAGAAACAGCAATATATTTGGGGATTGACATCTAAAAGTATCCATAAAAATTACAGATAAAATTAGATGCCGCATTATATTTGGGTACTACGTAAGATCTTCATTTATTTGGGATTAAATAAGATCCCAGACATATATTGCCAACTGTTCAAAAAATAATAGACTGGCAGAGCACTGATTGTATAAAAATTACAATATTTTGTTAAAATAAGGTTTAAACTCAGAAGGTAACGAGTTCAATATGCATTTCTTTTACAAAATGAATTTTTTTTATAAAATTAAATGTGTTTTTTCTATAAATTTTTTTACAAAATTATATATTTATTTTTTTATTAAATTGAAATCTTTGAATAAAATAATTTTATTTACATCTTTTTGACGCTCTACACCATTTCCAATTGTATTAATTGTTTTAAGATTTATCAATTGTATTTCAGAAATAATCAATTGAATTTCAGTTCTATCAATTGTGTTTCAGAACTCATCAATTATTTTTCACATTTATGAATTGTATTTCAGAATTAGTCAATTGAAGTTCAGTTTTATCAATTGTGTTTCAGAAATTATTAATTGTATTTCCGAAATTCACAACTGTATTTCAGAAATTATCACTGTATTTCAGAAATTATCAATCGTATTTCCGAAATTATGAAATGTATTTGAGAAATTTTTCTCTACTAGCTATGAAATTCTGAAATAGATTTCATTATTTCTGGACACAACTAAATAAATAATTAAATTTGCGTAATATTGTAGTTTCTGAAGTGCAAATAATATTTTGTGGTATACAATTAAAATTTTCTAAAATACATTTAATAATTTCTGGAATACCTTTTTTCGAAATGCTTTTATCATTCATTTAATTTGTAGCTATCACACATCTATAACAAGTCTCGTTAGATTAGAGTGTAGAGGTCTTGGCTGACAATCTGGTGGACTGGGTTAAATTTCATGTTTTTAAAAGCAAATATTTAAAAAGTTTTCTCAATTTTTTGAAAAATGTTTTTTGAAATCTATTTTTTTGCCAAGATAGTTAATGCAACGTTCTGCCAACGCATAACCGACCATCGCCAACGGTTTGCCAGCATTGTGCCGATTATATTTTTCTGTCTGGGATGTTAAATTTAAACCTATTGTATATTAACATTAATTAACACTATATTTTTATTTTTAGGAAGTACATTTTTATTTTATTATAAGTTAACATTAAATTAAATTTTAGATAATGGCACCAATTTGTAGTTGTAATTATTATATATTAAATCGTATATTCATAAACATTCTATACAGTTAGACGAGGTTTATGGAACTATTTAACTTTATAAAGTGTTTATAAATTATAACTTAAATGTACAAATATATATGTTAAATGTACGTGAACAAATTGTTGATATGGACCCACAAATTGTATCTCAACTGATATTGGAATTATTGTACCATTACCATACATCAATATTAGGCTGGGTCGATTTGTGGGGAGGCAAAAAAATCGCCCATGGCTCAGGGAAAATCGTATTCTAGGGATCAAAATAAGAAACTTTGCCGAAGGAACCATACCTCTAAAACGAATTCTACTACCCCTAACTGTTGACTTTTGTCCCGTAGGGTCAAGTTTTGAAAAATCCCACTTTGACCCATTTAGAGTGCCCCAATCGAGTCCAAATGTATGACCGACCCCCACTAACTTTGGAGGGCCGATCCACCCATGCCAGTGGTACACCCCCTGGAACTCCCCTGGGGGGTTCCCCATACAAACATTTAAAAAATCACCATTTTTGGCACTTTATTTTATTATTTTTTATTTATTTTATTTATTTTTATTATTTTATTTATTTTTTCTCCTTAGAAATTTATTTAGTCAGAACATATGTAAATGAAAAAATTAATTTAACTTAGTAATAGAAAAGAAAAAATGCCCAGACTTGAAAGCAAAAAAGACTTCAAACAGTAATTTTTTTTATTTTCTTTTCTATTACTAAGTTAAATTAATTTTTTCATTTACATATGTTCTGACTAAATAAATTTCTAAAGAGAAAAAATAAATAAAATAATAAAAATAAATAAAATAAATAAAAAATAATAAAATAAAGTGCCAAAAATGGTGATTTTTTAAAATGTTTGTATGGGGAACCCCCCAGGGGAGTTCCAGGGGGTGTGCCACTGGCATGGGTGGATCGGCCCTCCAAAGTTAGTGGGGGTCGGTCATACATTTGGACTCGATTGGGGCACTCTAAATGGGTCAAAGTGGGATTTTTCAAAACTTGACCCTACGGGACAAAAGTCAACAGTTGGGGGTAGTAGAATTCGTTTTAGAGGTATGGTTCCTTCGGCAAAGTTTCTTATTTTGATCCCTAGAATACGATTTTCACTGAGCCATGGGCGATTATTAAATCGACCCGCCCTAATCAATATATATTAAATGATATACATATATTACAATATATGACACTGTATTATAAATATTGTTAATGAAGTAACATATCTGATAATATTTTTTATAGCGCCATACATAGTTTTACATTATTCAAATTAAACCATATATGGAATTGTATTCAAAATGTTGATGTGGTACCAAATTTGACCATATATTGTTTAAATTGTGCCATATATGACAATATATTGTTTAAATGATACCATATATGTCTATATATTAATATTGTTTAAATGACACCATATATCAATATATATGGGACTATATATGGTAGCATATATTATTATATCTGCATCTGTATTAAAAATGTCGTTCATCAGGTACCATATATGAGCATATATTGTTGAAATGGCACCATATATGACAATATATGGTTTAAATGGCACCATATATGGTAATATATTGCTTAAATAACACCATATATAAATATATATGGCACTATATATGGTAGCATATATTATCATATGTGGAACTGTATTAAAAATATTGTCCATGAGGTACCATATATGGGCATATATTGTTGAAATTGCACCATATATGATAATATATGGTTTAAATGGTACCATATATGATAATATATGGTTTGAATGGCACCATATATGATAATATATGGTTTGAATGGCACCATATATGATAATATATAGCTTAAATAACACCATATATAAATATATATCGCACTATATATAGTACCATATATTATCATATCTGGAACTGAATTAAAGATTTGGTTTATGAGGTACCATATATGACCATATATTGTTTAAATGGCACCATATATGATAATATCTAGTTTAACTGTCACCATATATAATTATATATTGTTTAAATGATACCATATATAATTATATATTGCTAAAATGCCACCATATATATTAAGATATAGTTCTATATATAACTATATATGCAATAAGATCAACCATGTTATGTAATATATAATTATATATGCCATATCTAATATTATGAAGGCCGATATCTAATTAGATGAAATTATATATGGCATAATATAAGGAAAATTTTTCGGAAAAAACGTCATATATAATTATATATGGATATACATAGCCACATGTCTAATTATTTATTGTAATATATGCCACATATGATTATATATAATTTTTTTTACTCGGGTATACAAGAAAATTGGTGTTACCGATAAACTTTATTAAAAAAATTTCAATATTCGAAAGTGGTAACTACAATCCTAATCAAATATGACCATAAAGTCGAGTTTCTGTAGAACCAACCTAATTGTGGATTGTGCTGATAACATTGATTGGTATTGGTAAACGAATTTTTTATTATATTTGTTTTCCAAGCAAAATATATAAATTCAAAATTAGACTTCAAAATTAATAAGTGTTTGTGGTGTAGTCGGTAGGGAGTTGGTTTAGTACGCCGGATTTCCGAGTTCAAATCCCGGACCAGACAAAAATTTATATGTTTTTTTTTTTAATTAAAATAAAATACTCATATGTATAAACAGTAAATATGGCTAAGAAAATTAAAAGTAGTTGTGGTGCAGTGGCTAAGAGTGTGAACTATTAACCTGAAAGGCCGGGTTCAATACCAGAAAATTCAAAAAAAGTTTTTTAATTTCAATCAAATTTTGTGGAACATAATAATATTTATGTGGAACATAATATTTAATAAGACAACCGAATATTGGCTTTCACGACGAAAAATATTATTTAATATAAAGATAGTTATCGTAACCGCACGAATTCGGTGGCCACAACTGAAACTGTTTTCTGGGTGTATAGCTTAAATAATACAAAAGTTAGACCCAAATATGTACGGAAATTTTATAGCAAATTTGATCATTTTCCCCAAATTGAACAAAGTATTCCAAGTTATAGCAAGTTCATACAATTCAAAAAGAGTGCAGAAATTTCAATTGTTGATTTTATATGTTTTAAGCCGATAGTTTCTACGTTATTTAATATAAACTTTTTTAGGCATTACTAACCCATCTTGGTTGGATATCAAATACGTATCAAATATTAAAGTTTTTGATGAAAAATATAACTTAGAATTTTTCGTTGGACTTTATATAGTCTTTTATACCTAAAGCGTAGCTCATAAAATCGTTAACCTGCGCTGCGGAGACCAAAAACTTCCAATAAGTGGTATATGGCCAAACCAAACGGGGTTTAAAATTATTTTTTGTGAAAATTTAAAAATAAATTGTGACTCAATATTTTTGTCTTTAAATAAATTTTTTCCTACTGAAATTTTTTTTTCATAATCACCCCCCCCCCCCCCCCCCCCGCCCCTCCCCAGAGAGTTGAGCTGGAGCCGTCACTGACATATTACTGTAATACTCACATATTACGAGTACGAAGGTTTTGCTGTGATGTTAAAACAGCAGCATACGATTTTTTGTAACTTCATTGTAATCACCACGAGTTTCTAGCAAATTTATTGTAGGTACGTGTTAAAAAATAAAAATATTTAAATAACTTTTATATATGAAATCCCGATCGTCTGCTATTGATATGACATAAACAATATTTGTGAATTTCAGCCATAACTCAGACACTTAAAAAATTTATATTATTTTTTCAAAAAAAATATTTTCTAACAACCTACTTAAAAACAACTTATCTGCTGTTCCCCGTCCTACCCTTTAACAATGTTGGTATTTAATATTACAAAATATTGAAACTTTTGAAAAAAAAATACATTATTTTTCAAAGAAGTAAGAAATAAGTACTACTTGAAGTTTGTTATTTTGTAAAAATGTAATAAAATCACGTTTCACGTTGCATACCATTAAATCCCAGCATCTTGTATTTCATCTTAATGCATACAAGATATCTACAGTGATTGTTATAAATGAGCATATGTCAAACATTAATTTATTTATTTTAAAAAGTGCTGTAAAATTCATTATTCTAAATTCGGGATTTATGTTTAAGTTTTGAATATCATTGAAAGAATATTAAATTAAAGGTTTCAGAAATTGTAAAATAGATTTAAATGTGCTTTTTTCTTAATTTTCTTACGCTCCAAAAAATGTACGAACTAAAATTAAGTTTTACTTTACTGAAACAGTGTATATGAGTTATTAATAAAAACAAGTTAAATTTCTTTCCAATAAGTAAATTGCTTTCAAATAAAGCAAATTTTATTTGATTTTAGTTTATTCAAATTTCTTATTAACTCAAAAAAAAGAAAACGTTTCTCTTAAATTTATTTTCTTGAATTAAGTTAAAATTTCTTAAAACTGTTGAAAAATTTATTTATTTTTAGTTAAAAATCTTAAATGTTAAGAATTTGGTTGAACTAAAAATTATGAAATTTAAAATTGTAAGAAAAACTAAATTCAAATAATGAACTTTCTTAAATTAAGTTTAAACATTTAAACTTCTGTAAACCAATTATACTAAACTTCTTAAATTATAGTAAATATTTTCTTTCACAATCCTAAAAATATTTTATAACCTACGGAATTCTTATTTGGTTTATACCCAGTATAGAAACGGTAATGACATATCATTATTTTTTGGACTACCAGAAGGTAAGTGGGCATTCTTTTAAAACATATAATAATGAGTTACTGACAAAGACATATTTTTATCATTATTTTAAATAAAAAGTAATTTCCTAGATTTTTTTGAAAAATTTTGAAATCTATTTTTAGACTCAATATTTTTTCAAAACTGGTAAGGATATATGTAACCATTGATTGATTGATTTTGATTTTTTGTATGTTGGCGAGTATGCTGACTTGTGTGCAGCAGGTCAATTACGTTTTTATCTATCAAACATTACATGTCGATATAGCATAGATGGTAGAGCTATTGATTGGCAACCTGGAGTCCCAGGTTCGATTCCCGCACTAGAAAATTTAATTTAAAAAAAATTTTACAATAAAAAAATATTTTTTTTATAAAATGTATGTTTTTGAAAATCTATTTTTAGACTCATTCTTTTTGTCAGTATGTACTGGTAAGCATATAGGTAATGACATATTTTTCGATTTTTCGTATGCTGGTGTGTAAGCATAACTCATTATTTTTCGCGACATCGCTATACAAAGGTAATAAGAAATGTAATAAGAAAAGTAACTAGTTACCATTACCAACTATGTATTTACATAACCACATATCTAGTAATGATTTTCTACACTGGGTAGTTTGTATTATAAATGGATCATTTCATCTCAAATCGACCAATGGTTGGAATCGACCCCTTTCGATTTGGATGAATTTTGGTCAGAACATATAACATAATAAAAGGTCGGATGAAACTCTTAAAAAGAGAGTTTTATTTTCCCTAGTAAAAATGATTTTTATATAATCAGATATGATTTTTATATAATCATTTATGATTTTGTACAATTATAACTTCCCGAGTAAAAAAGTGTATATAAACTTATATGTGAATGGATATATTTGCAATATGTAACTGGATATAATTTCATCCGAAAAATGGTTATATTAAATTGTATCATATTGGATATAATTGTATTTACAAGGATACAAAGTTATATCAAATGATAAACTTATATCCGAATTTTGTCCCGATCAAATTGGATATAAGTTAATCCAATACGATATGATTAAATTTAAATTATAAAAAAAACTTTGAATTGGAGGGCAGCAGGATTTCGGGTCCTACACACTCAGGGGTGTGATGAAAATCGAATAGAATAATTTGTTTCGCGAAAATCAAATTGGCTTCAAATTATTATTTATCGTTTTTTTTTTGACGCCGGACATCGAAATTAGGAAATAAAATATAAATTGGTATTGTACAGATCCTAAAATATTTACCATTGAAAATCAAATCGTTTTCGATATTCATCACATGCCTGACTGTCAGCCGAGGGCTACTGTTTATAATGAGTAACTATTAAAGACGTTAATGTATAAATCTGTTATTCTTTAAAGACTAGATAATTTTTATCAAATATGGGAATTTTCTTTGGGATTTGAGTGGAGAAATACCACTCAAAACTTATCGGACCAGAACAAAATGTATATATCGTTGGGGAGGTACTTGAAATACCTTTCCAATGATATGCAACATGCCTAGACTTATTAACCCATTACGAGCCGGGCCATGATTTTAAATGTTAATTTTTTTAAATTGGATTTTTTAAATTAAAAAAAAAACTTTTAGAAGTAAAAAAGCTCAGAAAATATTAATTTAATGAAAAAATTGAGTAAAGCATATAAAAAATTGTTTTTGATCAAATATTACATTAATCTCGAATATATTAGTTAATCTCGAACATGGGTCTGATATTAACTAATATTTCGTCGGCTTGCCTGCAAGAAGTGCTATGTTTTTGGTTTTAACAGGTTTTCAAGAGAGCGAAAAAACTGATGTATATTATCCTTTTAAGATATTTTATTGACATCATATGCCCTAATGATTCACGACCTTATTTATTACAATCATTATTAAGGCATATGATGTCAATGAAATATATTAAAAGGATATTATAAACCAGTTTGTTCGCCCTCCTGAAAACCTGTTAAAGAACACATAACACTACTTGCAGGCAAGCCGACGATATTGTTATATAAAAATAAAATTAAAAATATTTTTCGTATCTATTTATGTATATATAAAATTTTGAACGGTTTTATCAATAATATATTCCTATATATACAATTTGCAATAAAGCAAATACTGATATATGATTTAATATGATTACATATGAGAAAATTTCTAAAAAAATTTCGAATATATCACCATATAAAAACATATAAGGTCGCACACAATATTTTATATTATCATATATTTTATATTAAAAAATATATGTTATATATACTCTTTTTTACTCGGGTTGTCGAGTACAGTAGACGCTCGCAAATTAGAACCGCTTTGTTTTTGAGGCAATTCTAATTTCTGAATTATTCTAATTTCTGGACGTTTTTTTTCGTTTCGTTTCCAATGATAAAGTGTTTTTTTACGTTTATTTAACATTTTAAATGATACACTTTCACTATTTAATAGAGACTGCCAAATAATATGTACACGCGTATCAAATTTCACAAATAAACTAGCCAAAAATGTACATAAATGCGACAAAAAAAAAAACAAATAGGGAAAAACATATATAATTTGGTGATTCCCCTTTTTAGTTTTAATTTATTCAAACAGAATAAAAATAAATTGGGGATTTCCTGTGTATTCAAATAAACAAAAAAAAAAAAAACGCTCAGAAATTAGAATTTTAAATTCGAATTTCAGAGCGTTTAATGTATTGCAAACATTGATTCTAATTTCTGGACGTTCGAATTACTGAAAGCTCTAATTTGCGAGCGTCTACTGTATTGTGAAACATATATTTTTATTTGATTATATCAAAAGATATTTAATTACATAAAATTATATTAACCAGGTCCACCATTTTCCGGATCAAATCATGTATTGGTTAATATAATTATATAAAAAATATATTATTTGATCCGAAAAATGGTGGATCTGGTTAATATAATTTTATATAATTAAATATCTTTTGATATAATCATATAAAAATATATGTTTCACAATACTCGACAAGTTAAAATTGTATAACATCATAAATGATTGTATAAAAATCATACATGAATATACAAAAATCATTTGAAGAGTTTTATTTTCCCGTCATAAAATAAAACTCATTTGAGGAGTTTTATTTTTCCCGTCAGAAATTTAAAACTCATTTCATGTAAATTGACACCCTCATCAAAAATTAAATTTAATATGGCAAAAAATTACTTTGAAATTATGTTTATTAAATTAAACAAATAAATTACTACACACAAAATCAATAAAAAGAGACTGCAAAAATTAATAAAATAAACAAAGTGAGTTTTATTTTAAACGGAAAGAATACAACTCCTCAAAAGAGTTTTATTTTATGACGGTTTATTTTATGACTGCAAAAAATTAGAAAATAAACAAGGTGAGTTTTATTTTAGACGGAAAAAATAAAACTCCAAAAAGAGTTTTAAAATAAAACTCCTCAAAAGAGTTTTAAAATAAAACTCCTCAAAAGAGTTTTATTTTAGACGGAAAAAATAAAACTCCTCAAAAGAGTTTTATTTTATGACGGCGAAATAATACGAACTAATTTAGAAGTCTAGAAGTTTTGACAACAATTTCAATATAAAAAACATCGGTTAATACGAACTCGCTTAAGACGAACACTCGGTTAAAACGAACTGTTTGTGATGGACCCACAAACAAATTTCTATATAATTTTCCACTTTTACGAACTTTACAAAATTCTACAATTTTCTATATATATATTTTTTTTTGTGTTCTGACAAATTTTAAACCGTTCGGTTTAAAATTTATTGCCAACAATATATTTAGGAAACCAAATAAAAAATTGTAACATTTTTAAAGTTGTTTTAAGGAAATTTAAATATTTTCCGGATAATTAGAACATTTTAAATAAATTTTACCCCGGTTAATACGAACCTCGCTTACAACGAACTAATTAATCTAGTCCCCCGGATTTCGTCTTAAGCGAGTTTTACTGTATTAAGATTCAACTTAAAAAAAGAGAATAAAAAATTCAAAAATTCATATCTTTTTTTTTTTTAAAAACGCTCTCTTAAAAATTTTAGGATCTTTTAAGATCGGTTAGAGGTTTCATTAAAAAAAAATTGAGCAAAAAAATAGGTTTTTGAGTTTTTGGACTTTTAAAATTGAAAAGTTTTTAATTTTTCAATATTTTTTATTTTTTATATTTTTTCAATAGGGCTAAATATCGTCTTTAAAACGAGCTAAGAACCATTTTTGTAGCTATTGTAGTTTTCGAGATATTCAAGAAATAACCTCGTAACAACACAAAAAATTAGAAAAATTATGACATTTTTTGAAATTTTAAATGTTGCATAACTTTGGGAAAAAAAATGTTGTAATTTTTTTGCTTTTGAAAAACTTCGTTATATGATGAAAGAAAAATTCCTACCAAAATTCATCCGAATCGAAAGGGGTCGATTCCAACCATTGATCAATTTGAGATGGAATGACCCATATGTATTTAAGTCTTGTGAAGAAAATTTAAGTAATAAATTTCACGCTAAAAAAATATTAAAATTATTTTCGTTAATACTTTTATAAATAAATATACATATATATGAAATTGGTTACCTAGAATTTTGATAGTAAAACTAAAATACATATATTTGAATATTTATACCTAAAGAGAATTAAAAATTAATAAATAAAATAATCAAACTTTTTCCTTGTTTGCTTTGAATATTCTTACTGAACACGAGCATAATATATGAACTAAAAATAAGTTTATTCTGGGTTAGCACAAGTTCAAACCAACTTTAAATTTAAGAAAAATTGACTTGTTTTTAAAGCGGCGAATACATTGAGTAGGGAACAAAAAATATCAAAAATTTTTATAAACACGAATTGCACGAATGTCAACATGAACATTAACATACACAAGTGGCCATTTTTTTCACGAATGTTCCTTAGTGTATTCCCCGCTAAAGACATTTTTACTAAATTAAAGAACAAGTTTATGCTAAATTTAAGTAAAATACATACTAAATTTTAGTAAAATTTTCAGAAAAATTAAGACAAGATTTACTGAATTTAAGAAAAAATGTACTTAATTTAAGTTAATTGTTTTAACTTGTTTTTAAGAAAATTGTGTGCTCGTTTTAAGTTAAAATTTCCTTGGAGACAAATCGTTCCCAAATTTCTTTAAATTTAGTTAAAATAACCTAGTATTTGGTAAACAATTTTTTTGGTGTATTTATATAAATATATGAGTTATGGCATTATTAACCCAGCAAAACTTTGGTAATGACTGGTCATTACTACATGCATTACTTAGATCTCATATCTCATTACCCGTTGAATTACTTTTAAATTGAATGTAATGAGTTACCGACAATTATACCCCATACATTACTATTTCACAATAGCTGAAACCAATAATATATGTTCTAAATCATTAAAAACCATAACTATGGCGTAGCCTAGTGGTTATCGTTTTTGCCTGACAGACATGAGGATCGCTGCTCAACTCGTGTTAGCTTCCATTGTTGTTTTTTTTTTTTGGAATTTATATTAAACATCTATTTATAGAAATGTTGATGTTCAATAAGCAGTATTTAATAACAACAAGTTTTGTGAAAAATAGACATGTATAACAGTTGCCACAATAAATGTGTACATAAGTTAAAGCATTAAAAATCATAGTGATGTCGTGGTCTAATGGTTAGAGTGTTTGCCTGACAATCGTGGGGTACGCTGATCAATACGTGTCAGCTCCTATTGGTTTTTAAATTTTTATATTTTTTAAAATCTATATTCAACATCTATTTATAGAACAGCTGATAAACTACTTACAGGTAACATCAGTGTAATGACTTTCCTCCAATGACATCACCATGTTAAAATAAGTAGTTTAGTAATTAAAAGGTAACTAGTGAACACTTAAGATTTCAATACCTAAAACTCATTACATGGTAATGAAAGGTTTTGCTGGGAAATATACTGAAAATATTATTAGAGTAACTGAATGTAGTTTATTAAAAAAGTTATCCGCCCTAGTAAAAATGATTTTTATATAATAATTTATGATTTTATACAATTATATCCCGTCGAGTATTGTGAATTGTATATATATTTTTATACACTGAAAATATTATTACAGTAACTGACTGTAGTTTATTTAAAAAGTTATCGGTTCATTTATTTTTAAATGATTATACAAATAAATTGAAAAGAAATTTATATTTGAAATATATCTTGCTACTGTTTTTGTTGTTTATTTAAAAAACAAACTACATATAAATACGGATTTTCTGATACAGTTAATATTTTAATTTAAAAAAAAGAAACCCTTTTAGATTTCTTGGTCAGTTAAAAAAACGAAATAAACTAAATATCATTTATTCTTACGGATTTTGTAGTTAATTTTTTGAAGTTAAATGAAAAGTTTTTTTGATATAAATGAAAAGTTAGTAGAACGGTTTTCAAGTGATTTTTCATTTATATTAAATAACATTTTCAGTTAATTTAAACTACAAACTATTTTGAGTGTATATCTATATCGAAAGATATTTAATTATATAAAATCATATTAACCAGATCCACCATTTCCCGGATCAAATCGTATATGGGTTAACATAACTATGTATAAAAATATGTTATTTGATCTGGTTAATATCAAATTATACTTGCCCGAGTAAAAAAGTGTATATATGTCTTATATATAAGAATACAAAATAATCATATAAGTGTTTATATAATCTGATCCGCAAAATTATATCGTATTATTTAGATAAAATTCAATCTAATATACAATTGCATATACTCTGATGCAATTGCATCCTAAATTGGGCACATCTAATTGAATCGTATTATATCTAATCTGATATAGTTATATACTATTTAATACAATTGCATTTCAATTTATACCCAAAATATGTTGGGTTTTGAAATATGTTTGAATTGTAAAACTGACATAAAAAATATTTTCCTTTCGAAATTTTAAATAATATAAATTTTGATCAAAAATTTAATCAGAAAATATTTTAAATTAAGATTGATCTAAATTTATATATAAAATGACTTAGAAAATATTTTGGAATCTAGATTATATAAAGTTTTATCTAAAATGACTTAGAAAATATTTTTGATAATTTATCATATAAACCCGAGTAAAAAAGAGTATATATAACATATATTTTTTAATATTAAAATATAAGATAATATAAAATATTGTGTGCGACCTTATATGTTTTTATATTGTGATATATTAGACATTTTTTTAGAAATTTTCTCATATGTAATCATATTAAATCATATATCAGTATTTGCTTTATTTCAAATTGTATATATAGGAATATATTATTGATAAAACCATTCAAAATTTTATATATAAATAGATACGAAAAATATTTTTAATTTTATTTTTTATATAACAATATCGTCGGCTTGCCTGCAAGTAGTGTTATGTATTCTTTAACAGGTTTTCAGGAGGGCGAAAAAACTGGTTTATATTATCCTTTTAATATATTTCATTGACATCATATGCCTTAATAATGATTGTAATAAATAAGGTCGTGAATCATTAGGGCATATGATATCAATAAAATATCTTAAAAGGATAATATAAATCAGTTTTTTCGCTCTTCTGAAAACCTATTAAAACCAAAAACATAGCACTTCTTGTAGGCAAGAACCATGTTCGAGATTAACTAATATATTCGAGATTAATGTAATATTTGATCAAAAACTATTTTTTATATGCTTTACTCAATTTTTTCATTAAATTAATATTTTCTGAGCTTTTTTACTTCCAAAAGTTTTTTTTTTTAATTTAAAAATCCAATTTAAAAAAATTAACATTTAAAACCATGGCCCGGCTCGTAATGGGTTAATAAGTCTAGGCATGTTGCATATCATTGGAAAGGTATTTCAAGTACCTCCCCAACGATATATATATTTTTTCTGGTCCGATAAGTTTTGAGTGGTATTTCTCCACTCAAAGTCCAAAGAAAATTCCCATATTTGATAAAAAAATTATCTAGTCTTTAAAGAATAACAGATTTATACATTAACAGCTTTAATAGTTACTCATTATCAACAGTAGCCCATGGGCTGACAGTCAGGCATGTGATGAATATCGAAAACGAAAACGATCTGATTTTCAATGGTAAATATTTTAGGATCTGTACAATACCAATTTATATTTTATTTCCTAATTTAGATGTCCGGTGTGAAAAAAAACGATAAATAATAATTTGAAGCCAATTTGATTTTCGCGAAACAAATTATTCTAGATTGAAAAACTGTTCGTTTTAGATTTTCATCACACCCCTGAGTGTGTAGGACCCGAAATCCTGCTGCTCTCCAATTCAAAGTTTTTTTTTATCATTTAATTTTAATCATATCGTATTGTATTAACTTATATCCAATTTGATCGGGACAAAATTCGGATATAAGTTTATCATTTGATATAACTTTGTATCCTTGTAAATACAATTATATCCAATATGATAAATTTAATGTAACCATTTTTCGGATGAAATTATATCCAGTTACTTATTGCAAATATATCCATTCACATATAATTTTATATACACTTTTTTACTCGGGAAGTTAGAAATTTTTTTGATAAAAGTTTATATTAAATTATATCTAAAATGACTTAGAAAATTTCTTCGATTTGGGTTTATATGTGATTATGTATTGGGTTATATCTTATTGTATATTAAACCTCAATTTATGGGATCAACTATATCTGATTACATATAGTTATGTGTATCATTAACATTAACACATTTTTTGGTATATGATTTTATATGGTTACACATAAGAAAATTTCGGGAAATATTTCAAAGATATAATAATATATGAATACATATATTATAATATCATATAAATATACGTTTTTGTCGTGAGAGTCGGACGTGTTTTTTTTTTAAGCTCTGTGGATTTATATATTTTCTATAGTTATTATTCTCTGTTTTTGTCAATATTTTCATTATAAAACGATTGATCCAATATCAGTGTTTTAATAATTATAGAATAAAACATAAAGAACTTAAAAAACAAAAACATTAAACCCAATAGAAAAACAATAAAAACAATCACATCTTTTAAACTCACAGCCGGTTTTAATACAATTATTAAACAAGTGCATCAGTGATGGTATTTGAGCATTTTCGTTTGGTGCCTAAATGATGCCAAAAAAGTGCCAAAAAAGCTTTTAAAGTGCCAAAAAAAAATTAAGCAACATGAAGTGTTGCGTTATTTCTATAGAAATGGTTTTTGTTACAAAAACAATTTACATTGAAAGTTCCCTTCACTTCACCTAAGTGTTTTACGAAATTAGGTACTTAGTGTTTCAAAAAAAAATATGTTCAGCTTTTATTCCAAATATTTATACATTTAATTACTTTAAGAATAAAAAGATAAAAAAAGGCGGGCAACTTATCTAAAAAGTATTCCGAGTTTAACATTACCACAATACATTTGCCATTCTTAATTTTAGTAAAGCACTAAATTTACGTTATTTTAAGATAAGTTAGCAGGTCCAAGTCTTTCGAAAAATTGTACATACATATTTTATATATATATACGTATATATATACAGTGACGGACAATACAATCCCAATAAACCAAAGAACGATACGATAGTGAAATCGCTATCACCTTAAATATCCGAAAACGATATCATATTCCAATAAGATTATAATATTGTTTTCGATAAGGTTTTATGATAGAGTATACTTTAAAATATTCATTATTTACAAAAATTCAATAGTTTTCAGGAATAAATAAAATTTATAAAAACTTGCAATTTTACTACGTTTGGCTATTTCCTTTTTATTGGACAATTATAGTTGCAAAATCTTTGAGAGTTCGACTATCAATTTTTTATTATGGCTTCATTTCATCTCATTTTAAAAGAATTCCGGTTTTACTATTATATATGATATCATTTTCGATATCGAAATCGCCTGGAATAACGATAGTGTTTCGATGCTGGACCAGATTTTGGCGATTTTACTATCGTTATTCCAGGAAATTTCAATAGCGAAAACGGTATCATAATTTCTTGGAAAGGTACATTTTAGAACAAAAAATATATCGTTTTCGTATGACAAGTGATTATCATATATGATAATAAATATCACCTAGGTGATATCGTTTGGTTTATTGGGATAGAATCAATTAAAGATTTTCTAATTTTATACCCGTTGCTTTTATTTTTAAAGACCAAAATAATGATTAAATCGTCCCCGAAGAACTGGAAGGTGGACCAGAAAATTGTAGGTATTTTTATTGTAGCGTTTGTTTTTTAATTTTGCTACCCCTTCTTAGTAGGCGTGGCTTTTAATGAAAAACCAGCGATATCGACCTTTTATCAAATTATATAGAAATTTTCTTAAAAAGTGCCAAAATTCTATGGAGAGTGCCAAGGTGCCATTGAACATTCAATAGTGCCACAAATGGCACTTTTGTGCCACTTTTACCAACAGTGAAGTGCATTCTTTATACCAACAACAACAAAAACCATTAGTAATAAACTCATAAGCAAACAGTACAAACAAATATATTGAAATTAACATTACTCTCAAATAGAGTTGCCAGAAAATATAAATCCGTTTTACCACTTTTTTTTTAACTAACCCCCATAATTCACAAAAAAAAAAGAAAATAAAAGATGATTTGCTCACATTCATATTGTACCAATTCTGATAATAATGAAAAAATGATTGCTTGTTGGATTTGTAATCAGATCTATCATTCGAAATGCTTATATATTCCTACTCATGTTACTGACGACCTTAATGGGAATCTTGGTTTACGGTGGTGCTGTAATAACTGTAAACAATTTGATATTGATTTTTTCAAGTTTGTTAAGTCTAACCGCGATAAGTTCAATGATCTTAAGAAAGAATTTTTGGTATTTTCATCTATGTTAAAGAAATATGAAGAGCTTTTTGATGCTTTTTCTTCTTGAGACAATTTGTGTAAATCTTCGGACGCTGCGTCACCAAAACGTAAACGTTCCTCCAAACGTCTTCCATCGAAACCACCTAATAATACTTCAAATAACTCAAATAATTCAAACGCAATCAACGATACTGCTCATAATTTGCTTATTAATAACACAAATCCTAATCCTGAGTCCCCAATTATTCCTATTATTCAACCAAATACAACAATTCGTACATTTGGATATCCGTGATAAAAGTCAAGTTAACCCTGCTCAGGTGAATAAATAACACAGAATCTATAGCTACAACAAGTCACAAAACATCGAAAAATACAATTTTTGTTGCACGTTTATCATCTGAAACCACCGTTGAAGATGTCTCCACCTATATTAGTTCAAAACTAGGTCGTGAATATCAGATAAATATATTCAAATTCAATTACGCGGAGCAACGCAGCAAGGCATATTTTAAAATTATTGTTCCTCAAGACTTATTTAACACTATTATTGATCCTCATTTTTGGCCTTCAAAGACTATAACACGTGAATATATCTACAAAGATAAACCGAAAAATGATATTGCTTTTTTACCCAAAACCACAATTAATGTTCCAAAAAACTAACAAGTGTTCCTGTCCATACAATTTCTATAATTTATCAAAATGTTAGAGGCCTTAATACAAATTTAACTGCCCTATATACTGATAGTTTTAATTTCGATAAGCCAATTTTTGTATTTACTGAAACCTGGCTCCATAAAGGAGTTCATAATTCTGAAATTCTGTGTCCTAACTATCAAATTTTTAGACGCGATAGAAACAATACCCTACGGGGAATGAGGAGTCAATTGCCCTCGAAGGACCTATCCCGTGACGGGTCAACCGAAGGCATATTACTAAATTAGTACAAATATCAACAAAAGAAAATGAATTAATTTTCTAAGTATTTTCTGATCCGTTATTTTCACTGTTGCTTTTAAAAAAACTTGACCGATACCGAAATAAAAAACAAAATTCGCGGCATATTTTTAAAAATATTTTTTTATTTATTTTACTTATTTTTGAACTTTATTTATTTTGAACTTTATTTTTTCACGATTTGCTTATTTTAGCTCTTATTTTAAATTTCTATAATGTTTTGTTAAGAAATTTTAAGTTTTGTATTTTCAAGGTTTTTTTAATGTTAAAGCTGTTTTAGTTTTAACAATTGGTATTTCATTTAACTTTTTTTTTTAACTTAAGGGGAATTTTTTAAATTTTTATTTATATTATCAGAGTTTTTGAGGTAAATTTCTAATTTTTAATTGAGTTTTTAATTTAATTATGGCCAACGCAAAAAACAAGTCAACTGCCATTAAGGGACCTATCCCGTGACTGGTCAATCGGGGGCATACTGAAGGCACTTCCACTATATGTGTGTGTGTGTTAATGTTGTTTTCTTTTCTATATTTTTCCATGTTTTTTTATTTGCTGTGTGTGTGTTTGTTTTTTCTTTCTCTTTTTCATTTGAACAGAAACGAAAAATATATAACTTAACCATCAGGCAGCCATCACGCATAATCAACATTAGCTCAGACGGTAGAGCGTTTGCTTTACAAGCAAGAGGTTGTGTTATCGAGCCCTACTTCGACGCCAAGTAGATTATTTTTAATTCTTAATTTTTTATTAGTTTATTTGAAAAGCTATTTTTAGACACACCACCTTTCTGCCACAATGTGTCTAAACTGTGGCAATTGGTCATTTCCAATGACAACGCCATGTTAAAGTGATATGTCTCTTTCAAACAAAAAGACCGATCAACGACCGGTCTCCACCCCCTTGGGACCTATCCTGCGTGTCATCTGGGACCGGTCCCTTTCCCCGTAGGGTAGTTATAGTAAGAGTGGTGGAGTTTTGATTGCAGTGATGAATAATTTATCTGCTGAAGAGATTTTATTTAATGAACCTTTTGATATTGAAGCTACCCAGGTGGAAATTATGTGTGGTAACAAAATAGAAGCACTGGCAAAGCGCAAGTAGACCGCGGTCTTACAAAAAGAAGTACTGGCAAAGCACTAAATTTGGACGCCTTCCCAACGCTTTAAAAGGGTGAATTCCCAGCACTTGTTTTTCTATAACATTATTTTGTTTTTGAAAAAGAAACTCCAAAAGAGTGAATATTTAAATAATTTTTGACTCCACAATACAATAACTCTAAGAATCGTCTATTTTTAGAGTAATTTAAAATTCTTCAGTGATGAGGACTCATAATTTGGTGGCAGGGAAAACACTTGAATTTTATGTTTCTTGGTGCTATCTCAATACTTTGCAAAGCATTAAATAGATCGGTGTTATCATTTGGGTGTCAGGAAAGCACTTTAATGTTTTTATTCGAGCGTTGGCAAAGCATTTGATTTTTATGTTTATGGGCGCTTTCCCAGGGCTTGGTAAAGCATTGGCACCACCGTGGAACAGTGTTATCATTTGGGCGTTGGGAAAGCGCTGTTAACAAGCACTCATACCACCCATTTCGGTGCTTTGCCAGTGCTGGCCCTTTTGTAATTTTCTACCTGGGTATTTGCGTACTTGTTAAACTGCAGAATAAATCGTTATATATCATGTGTTCTTATATTCCTCCAAGGTCAACTACAGAAATCTATGAAAAACACATGAAAGCAGCTGTCTCAGTTTTGGGGAAATTAAAACCGGTTGATTCTTTTGTATTGATTGGTGATTTTAACATTCCGTCAATAATGTGGCAAAAAGAACACGATTTCAACTACCTAATTCCTGAGTTTTCCACGGATTTAATGGCTGAATTTATAAATGGATTATCTTCTAATTGCCTTTTCCAAATGATTAATATTGTTGACATCTTTGGTAAATTATTGGATCTTGTTTTTGTTAGCGAACCATCCGAGTATTGTATATCAAGAACATCTCCTGTATCAACTCCGGAAGATCGGTATCATCCTACCCTAGAAATCACCTACTCTACTTCTTATTCAGTGTGCAGTAAAGGTCGGAAACTGAGTAAAAATTTTTGTTTTAAACGAACGAACTTTAATAAACTTATTTCGGCTTTGTCACAAATTAACTGGACTGATGTTTTTGCTTTGCACAATAATAACCTTGATCAGATGCTGAAGTTATTCTATAAGAAATTAATCGACTGTTTTTCAAAGTCGGTTCCTAAATCGTTTCCAATGAAAACTACTGGTCCTCCTTGGAATACTAAACTTCTTTCTCACCTTAAAAATAAAAAAAATAAACTATTTAAAAAGTACAAAGAGCATGGGTCTCCTGTCAATTACACGAATTACTCAAAAGTAAGACTTGAATACAACGCGGCGAATCGTTTGGCATATAAAGATTATTTAAACAAAGTGAAGAGCAATCTTAAAAATGATCCTAAGTCCTTTTATTCATTTGTTAATTCTAAAAGACGTTGCACAGACTTTTCTTCCACTATGAAATTTAATGATATTGAAGCATCAGATGATATTTCTATCAGTAACTTATTCGCTGATTTTTTTGCATCAACTTACTCTACAAGTGATTTCAATTATACTTCACAATATCCGTACGTGATCCAGGAATCATCTATCGATATTCCATTAATAAATGAGGAAACTGTTCTAGATAATTTGTTACAACTAAAATGGTCGTATGCTGCAGGGCCTGATGGATTTCCAAGTTGTGTATTAAAACGCTGCGCTTGTCTTCTATACGTCCCTTTAACTTTCTTATACAATAAATCAATTAAATTAGCATATTTTCCTGATGCCTGGAAAAAATCTTTTATAACTCCAATTTTTAAATCTGGAAGTAAATCTGTGGTCTCAAATTATAGAGGGATTGCTAAATTAAGTGCAATTCCAAAATTATTTGAAAAAATTATCACTGACACTTTGTCCCACCAAGCTTCTTCTATTCTTTCGCCTCAACAACATGGTTTTCCTAAATCCTGCTCAACAGTTACAAATTTACTGGAATTTACAACCATTATCAATGAGGGTTTTATCAACAGAAAACAAACTGATGCTATTTATTCTGATTTCAGCAAAGCGTTTGACAGAGTAAACCATAATTTACTCCTGTATAAGTTGGATCGAATGGGTTTCAGCTTTACCCTTCTTAAATTGATCGAGTCCTACTTAAAAGGCCGCACACAATGTGTTAAATTTCGTAATGTTGAATCTAATGATATCAAAGTTTCATCTGGTGTACCTCAGGGCAGCCATTTAGGACCACTTCTATTTACTCTCTTCATAAATAATCTTCCATCGGCTTTGCTACATTCTAATTGTTTGATGTATGCAGATGATGTCAAATTGTTTATTTCCTCTAAAAATCGTTGTGACCAATCTTTATTACAAAAAGATATTAACAGCTTTACAATGTGGTGTAAATTAAACTTAATGGATTTGAATGTAAAAAATGCAAATATAAGGTATTTACGAGATCTCTCCCAATTGATGGGTTTTACGTGATGAATGAAATGCGCTGGATATGGTTGAAATATTCAACGATCTTGGTGTCTTACTGGACAGACGTTTAGATTTCCGGAATCATATCTCCAGAACAATTAATAAGGCAACAGGTGTGCTGGGATTTATCAAACGCTGGGCAAAGGAGTTTTCCGATCCTTATACAACAAAGCAGCTGTTCACAACATTAGTAAGACCCATCCTTGAATATGGATCTGTTATATGGGATCCTTGCTACAATGTACATTCTAATTCCATTGAATCCGTTCAAAAACAATTTCCACTATTTTTCCTTCGTGGACTTAGTTGGGATACTTCCGTATACTTGCCTCCTTATAAAAGCCGTCTTGCTCTTATAAAGCTTCCTACACTTCAAAGTAGTCGAAAAATGCTAAATGTTACTTTTTTGCTAAATTTGATAAATGGTGATTTACATTCGGATTTCCTTATAAGTAAAATCAATATAAATACTCCACATCGATTATCTAGATATTATCAATTCCTTATCGGTAAATACTTTCGTACAAATTATGCTAATTCGGATCCACTTCGCCGTATTTGTATTGAATTTAATCAACTTTACCATCTCCTCGATTTTCAAAAGAGCGTGGTTTCTATAAAAAGGGACATCATTATTTTCCTTAATAATTAGTTTTAATTGGTTTTTCAAATGTATTCCTTGTTTTTACTTAAATCTTTTTATTGTTATAATTGTAATAGTCTGTAAGGATTGTACTTCTATAGACTTAAATAAATAAAATAAAAAAATAATATAACATAAGCTAATTTTTTGCGTGTAGTTAATTTTTTGATATTAAAAAAAAAAAAAAAACTATGGATGCAAAGCCATTTTATATAACTATATGTTAATGTGTATTTTTGTATTAAAAAATATATTGTTATATATGAACTTTTTTACTCGGGTGGTGTTACATATGACAATACTCAACGACATATAATCCTATAAAATCATAAATGGTTATATAAAAAACATTGTGACTCGGGCGTACATTTATTTTTAAACAGGGACGTAACAGTTATAACTTTTATTCAAAAAACTGATTGTTTTACAATTATTTCTTGTTTGAATATTTTTAATTTTCTGTTTATTTGCTCTGTTTGATTTTTATTTTTAATTGAAACAAAAACAATCCAAACACGATTTTTATTTTTTCAAAAATAATAAAAGTTATTTTGTGATTTTTTTTAATCAAAAATTAACAATTAAGAATATAAATCCAAACCCATAGAACCAATGACTTCAACAATTATAATATACTGATGATGTCAACTAGTGTTAATAAAAGATTGAACAGTGATTTAAAGTGAGTAAATACACACAGAAAACAGATTCGTAGTTCACTCACATTTTCCATAACCGATTGAGGTTTATTTAAAAAGTAATAGGTAAAGTTTGTTTTCAATTGAAGAATCAATTAAAATACATTGAAACATATTGTTTAATTTTTTTTGTCAACCAATAAAAAACAAACCAGAAAAAAATATGTATCGTCTGTAGGAGTTGTTATTTTCAGTCAAATATTCTATTTTTAGATTTCTATTTCTATATCTATTATCTATTATTTAAATAATTTCGTTGTTTTCTGTTTTAAAACAAAAAATTCAAATATTTTCGGTTTTCTTTTTTGTTAAAATAGTTTGTTTATATACAAAATTATTTCAATTTAAATTACAAGAAATTCTTTACTCATACACACAAACATAGCCAATAAAAATATGAACGTGTCTGTTGTGTATGGTGTAGTGTTTTGAAAATCGAAACAAAACAAAAAACTTTCAAATATGAAAAAAAAACACAAAATCGTTTTTTTTACGTTTTGTCAGTTAAAAAATTGATGATTGTTTTAATAGACTTTTCAATTATTTTTATTTCTTTTCTGGATGGTTTAAACAATGTTTGAAAATAAATAGCAAAATGGTTTGAATATGATGAAAAATCAGTAGTCCTTTTTTAATAGTGTTTTCAATTAATTTAATATGTATTTTAGGTTGTTTTTAAGGATAAAATATTGTGAGTGTTCCAACCGAATTTTTGTAGTTCCAGGTACAATCACTTTTATTTATTTTTAATACCATTGTAACTACCGAAATTTATTTACAATTTTTAATGTGTTAATAGATTACTTTAATATTTGTGGATTATAAATTCTATAAATAGAAAAACACGTTCCACAAAATTTATTTAAAAACTAAAATTTTTTTTGTCGCTAACTGTGATCGAACCCCCGACCCTCCGCTTGTCAGCACATTGCTTTCCCTCTAAGCTAAGCTGTATTTAAATTTTTTCAGTCAAATTTCAAATTTGAATTTCTATAGGTTGGAATATTTTGTCTATAAATAAAATTATATCAACAACAGAAAATCAGTTGTGTCTTTTAATTTGAATAGAAAAAAAATTAAAAAAAAATTTATATCGCGAACTGGGATTGAACCGGCGACCTTCCGTTTGTCAGCCCATTGCTTTTCCTCTAGGCTAACCTCGACATAAACTTTTTTGTCAAATTTCAAATTTGAATTTCTTCAGGTTGAAAATTTGAATATTTTGTTTTTGAATAAAATTATATTCACAACAGAAAATCAATTGTGTCTTTTAATTTGAATCAATAAAAAAATTATTTAAAAAAAAAAAGTAATGCCTTGGTTGGGGTTTGAACTCAAATCTCTAAGGCTATAAAGCTGTGTCTCTACCTCCTGCGCCACATATACTTATGTTTAGATGTTATCTAACATAGAATTTAAACACGCATATGTATGAAACGAAAAAATATGATAGATTTCAAAATTTTATTATGATAAATAAAATTTCTGTTCCTTGTCTCAATATATTATTACAATTACCAAAATAATGGAAATTAATGGTTATAGTAGCTTTAAGTTAAAAAAAATTTTAAATTGATTTGAAAAACTAATACTTTGGATAGAGTGATCGATTTTATTGAAACACAACTGATACTAAATTGTTGCTGCCGATATTTTATTCAAATGACTAAATCTTCGATAAATTGGTGGTTGTTGGCATTGAAGGTAATGTGGAAGTTAGTAATTTTTCAATATTGGTTAGAAAAGCCAATATTTTGGTTAATGTGACAGTGTTTTGGTTCATCATATATATTTTTTGTTCACAAATAAATATAACTTTCCTGATGATGAATTTTAAATAACTGCAATTAAAATTATTGAATGATGAAAATATTTCGTTGGTTCTGATAGAATTCCAACCAATTTATTTTCTGTGTGTATGTATATTCCAGCAACTTCCGGCATTCAATTTAGGTCAATTTTTAATTTTTATTTTATTATCAAATAAAAAAGTTAGTGCTTAATTTTTTCAAAAAAAATCATTCTGTAATTTTTATAAAAAGTTTTAAAATAAAAATCAAAAAACAACAGAAATTTATAGATAAAAATATAAAAATTTAAAAAATTAAAATGTTTGCCAAACTTTTTATGCAATATGATTTATAAAATATAGTGCATTATTGAAATATAATTAAATAAATTTTTGTTGTGACTTTTTAAGAAATATAACAGTTATTTTGGGTCTCTGTTTTTAAATAATTATACAATTAAAATGAAAAGAAATATATTTTTCAACCTGTTTTGTCTTTTATTTAAAAAATAATTTACATATTCCCTGCAAAAAGAGAACATCCACTTTTTAATGCACGACTTTTTTCTCTACATCCAAAATAAGATAATGCAAAAATAAAATAAAACAAATACAACAACACATAGCGACATGACGCACAAGTAGGGTTTGGGGAAAAGTTTGCCGGGAATTCCCGGGAAAATAATATATTTTTCCCGGGAAAACGGGAAATTTTAAAAATACTAAATTTTTTAAATTGTTTTTGTTTGGAATAGGATTTTTTAATTTTAGTTATAAAAAACATTTTAACTACCAAAACCAAAATGTCATTGTTAAAATCTTTTAAAAGGGAATCAATTTATTTGACACTCAAAAAAATTCTTTGCCAAGTAATTAAGAGCATTTCAACTAATAAAGATTTTTCGCATAACTTATTCAAAATTTAAGTAGTAAAACCTAAAATCTTGTAAAATGTTTAAAAGAAATATGAAAAAAGTTTTGTTTGTTACAAATAATCGCCCTTACTATCTAAATTTTTCAAATGTATATTTTCAAGTCGACTTTAGTTAAAATATTGGGTGGCAGTATACCTTGACTTGGTTTACATATTTTTGGAACATTCGGATGGGTTAATTTGTTTTCAACCAATGAAAATGTTTGAACATATACAAATTTTTGTAAGGTTTTCATACACAAAATGAACAAAACCGTATGATTAAAAATAAAGTCGACTTTAAATTTAAAATACTCCTTTATATTAAGGGCCAATAATTTTATAATAACGTTTTCATTAATAAATGTGATATTTTCAAGTAAGTTTACTTTATTTTAAAATTAGCAAAGTACGTATTCAGTGTAAGCTGAATAGGCATTAGTAGGGCAAACATTTCTTGAAAATGTCAATCCGCACCATAACTAGATTTTCGTTTATTCCAGAAAGTTTTTATAATAAAAACCTGGCATTGCCAAAAAAATGAAACCGATGTAAAGAACATTATATTAAATTACTACAATTATGTAAAAGATATCATGATAAAAGAAATATCGAGCAATATTTCTAACAATACACCCAGGAAAAAGATTGGTTGGAATTCGATCAAAAGCATAAAAATGAATTTGCCAAGACGTTATTTTATTTGCAGTTGCCTATAGTTGAATACTACACCAAAAATATTTTACTAGGTATTAAAAATAGGGAAAATGAACTAAAAAACAATCCTTTTAACAAATTATTGGTATCTCCAATCAATATTAAAATTAGTATCAGTTTAGTAATTCTATGCAGTAGAAGCAGCCATTTATTTAGTGAATATACAAGAAAATTGTTGTTATCTATAACCTTTATTAAAAAAAATTCAATATTCGAAAGTGGTAAATACAAATACGGGTATCCTAATCAAATATGACCTTAAAGTCGAGTTTCTGTAGAACCAACTGAATTGTGGATTGTATTGGTAATACACACAACTATTGATTGGTATGGGTAAACGAATTTTTTACTATATTTGTTTTCCAAGCAAAACATATAAATTCAAAATTAGACTTCAAAATTAGTAAGTGTTTGTGGTGTAGTCGGTATAGAGTTGGCTTAGTACGCCGGATTTCCGGGTTCGAATCCCGGAAAAGACAAAAATTTAGATTTTTTTAAAATTAAAATGAAATATTCATATGTATAAACAGTAAATATGGCTAAGAAAATTCAAAGTAGTTGTGGTGCAGTGGGTAAGAGTGTGAACTATTAACTTGAATGGCCGGGTTCAATACCAGAAAATTCAAAACAAGCTTTTTAATTTGAATAAAATTTTGTGGAACATAATATTGAATTAGGCAACCGAATATTGGCTTTCACGACGAAAAATATAATTTAATATAAAGATAGTTGTCATAACCGCACGAATTCGATTGGCAACAAATTCGGTGGCCACAACTGGGACTGTTTTCTGGGTGTAGGAGATTTACTATAATCTTAGATGAATGGACAAGAGTATCACAAAAGGGATATTTGAACATATGTATAAACGGAAATAATTCATTTTATAACCTGGGGTTGGTTTATATATCAGGAAAATGTAATAATGCTGATGAAATAAGAAGAATTGTAGAAAAAAGATTAGAAGAGTTTTATTTGTCTTTGGAAAATAACATTGTGGCCACCATATCTAATGGGCCAAATGTGATGAAACGGTTTATTTCCGACAGTCCAGTAGTGGGTGCTTTCTCCTGGAATCATGAAATTCATTTGGCAGTGTTTAGAGTAATTTATGTGAAATCAAATGTTCAACATTCTGATATTTTTACTTTGAATTCTCACTACACAGACTGAATTTGTACTGAAATAGTGTTTTTTTTTTTAACAAAAATTACTTATATAGGTGGTTTTCATTAACAATTTTGTTCAAAAATATTTCCCGGAATTCCCGGGAATCAAATTTTTTTATTCCCGTTTCCCGGGAAATAAAAAAGTCCGGGAGATCCCAAACCCTACGCACAAGCATAGTTTTCTACTGAAAAATTGTTAAATTTACAGCAGTATCGGATCTTTCCTATGACACGCACGTGTTAAATTCATTGATGGAAATGCCAAATTTTGAACTACTAACAGCTCCAGAAAAAACACAACTCAAAAATAAAAGTAGTTCAAATTTGGCATTTCCATCAGTGAATTTAACACGTGCGTGTCATAGGAAAGATCCGATACTGCTGTAAATTTAACAATTTTTCAGTAGAAAACTATGCTTGTGCGTCATGTCGCTATGTGTTGTTGTATTTGTTTTATTTTATTTTTGTATATTATTTTTTGGATGTAGATAAAATAGTCCTTCTTTTTAAAGTACTCCTTAATATTTTTGCTGGGTTAATACCGATTTTCTGTTACAGTTAATATTTTCTGTTACAAATTAATATGATTATACAGTAAAAATAAAAGATTTTCTGTTGCAGTTAAAATTTTCATTTAAATTGTTTTCGTAAAAAAAAGAAACCCTTTTAGATTTCTAGGTCAGTTAAAAAAACATTTTGTAGCTAATTTTTTGAAAGTTAAAAAACCCAATTAAGTGAAAAATCATTATTTTTTATGGATTTTGTAGTAAATTTGTCAACATTTAAAAATAAATGAAAAGTCCTTTTGATTTAAATGGTAAATCTAAGACCATGTTCATCTCCAACCATTTAGTCGATTTACCAGCGTTATACATTGGTAGTTCGAGGGTTGAATACGTAAATCAATTCCGATATTTAGGGTTTTACATAGATAATAACTTAAAGTTTGATAATCATATATTTTCTGTTACGTATAGAGTTTACCACACCCAGGAAAAAGATTGGTTGGAATTCGATCAAAACCATTAAAATGAATTTGCCAGGACGTTATTTTATTTGCAGTTGCCTATAATTGAATACTACACCAAAAATATTTTGCTATGTATTAAAAATAGGGAAAATGAACTAAAATACAATCATTTTAACAAATTATTGGTATCTCCAATCAATTTTAAAATTAGTATCAGTTTAGTAATTCTATGCAGTAGAAGCAGCCATTTATTTAGTGTATATACAAGAAAATTGGTGTTACCTATAACCTTTATTAAAAAAATTTCAATATTCGAAAATGGTAACTACAAATACGGGTATCCTAATCAAATATGACCTTAAAGTCGAGTTTCTGTAGAACCAACTGAATTGTGGATTGTATTGGTAATACACACAACTATTGATTGGTATTGGTAAACGAATTTTTTACTATATTTGTTTTCCAAGCAAAACATATAAATTTAGAATTAGACTTCAAAATTAATAAGTGTTTGTGGTGTAGTCGGTAGAGGTTGGGCTAGTACGCCGGATTTCCGAGTTCAAATCCCGGAAAAGACAAAAATGTATATGTTTTTTTTAAATTAAAATAAAATATTCATATGTATAAACAGTAAATATGGCTAAGAAAATTAAAATTAGTTGTAGTGCAGTGGGTAAGAGTGTTAACTATTAAACCAATACCAGAAAATTCAAAAAAAGTTTTTTAATTTCCATAAAATTATGTGGAACATAATAATATTTATGTGGAACATAATATTGAATTGGACAACCGAATATTGGCTTTCATGACGAAAAATATAATTTAATATACCCTAGTAAAAATGATTTTTATATAATCATATATGATTTTTATATAATCATTTATGATTTTATACAAATATAACTTGTCGAGTATTGTGAAACATATATTTTTATATGATTATATCAAAAGATTTTTAATTATATAAAATTATATTAACCAGATCCACCATTTTCCGGATCAAATCATGTATGGGTTAATATAATTATATAAAAAATATATTATTTGATCCGAAAAATGGTGGATCTGGTTAATATAATTTTATATAATTAAATATCTTTTGATATAATCATATCAAAATATATGTTTTACAATACTCGACAAGTTATAATTGTATAAAACCATAAATGATTGTATAAAAATCATATATGAATATATAAAAATCATTTTTACTAGGGTAAAGATAGTTGTCGTAACAGCACGAATTCGATTGACAACAAATTCGGTGGCCACAACTGAGACTGTTTTCTGGGTGCATACATTGAGAAAGTTGTATAGCGTAGGTGTTGCCTTACCCTTTAGTGTAAGAAAAAAATTGGCCCATTCACTCCTCATGCCAACTGTGCTGTATGGATTAGAGATTTTTAGCGGTACATCTGAAGGAAATTTAACTAGACTTAGAATGTGTGTTCATCGTATTGTAAGATTTGTTTATAATGTGGGTAGAACTGAACACATTTCTTCGTATGTACGGGACTTTTTATATTGTGATTTCGATGATTTTGTTAAATTAAGGTGCCTTTTGTTTTTATATAAAACTTGTAAAGAAAACAAACCGGAATATTTGGCTCAGAAATTTCAATTTGGAACCTCTTCCCGAACTCGCTCTTTAGTGCAAGTACACTTTATCACTCAAATGATGCAAAGGTCATTTCAAGCTCGTGTGATAAATTTGTGGAATAATACTGTTCCTTATAGTGAAAGGGGTTTGCATTACACGGTGTCCATGTTTCGAAAAATTGTTCTTGATAATTTATAATTGATATTGCTGTTACAATATTCACATCAAAAACTTTTTGGGTCATATGCATCATTTATAAATGGCTAATAAAACTAATTTTCCATATAATTTTATAATTTAATTTTATCTACATGTTATAAGGCTTTCAAATTGTTATGCATAAGAACTTAGGCATTTTTATAATTGTATTTATTCATAGAATTATTTTTAGTTTTCCATTTGCTATTGTGCCACTTTATTTTTAGATTATGTTAATTATTCATAAAAATTCTTCCATGTATTATATTACTTTAATCATTTGGCCCATAAGGGCTTGGATTATAAATAAAAATAAATGAAATGAAAAGTTAGTAGACCAGTTTTCAAGTGATTTTTCATTTATTTTATATTACATTTTCAGTTGATTTAAACTACAAATTATTTTGAGTGTATAAGTATGAATCATATTTTATATGTATGTGTAAGTTATGGAAAACCAATTAAATTAATGGCAGCAATTAAACCGAAATAAAATCATGTATTTCTACACCCAGAAAACAGTCTCAGTTGTGGCCACCGAATTTGTTGCGACAACTATCATTATACTAAATTATATTTTTCGTCGTGAAAGCCAATATTCGGTTGTCTAATTCAATATTATATTCCACATAAATAATTATTATGTTCCACAAAATTTTATTGAAGTTAAAAAACTTTTTTTGAATTTTATGGTACTGAACCCGGCCATTCAGGTTAAAGGTGCTTTCACAATGGTAGAGTGGCTCTACTCTGCAGCGCAGATTAAAATGTTAACTGTTCACAATGCAGAGTAGAGTTACTACAAAAAATATTTGACACTTAATTACTTACATTTTGTTTCGCGAATTTCTAGGCTTTATATCTACTGCCTAAATTTTAAAATATTTTTTATTTTATTATAAAGTTCCAAACACAAATATTTTGTGTTGCTTTTACGTTTTTTAATATATATTTTTTTAATTTGTTGACAATTAGAGATGCGAGGAAATTAGTGATGTGGTTTTTTAGGTATATTTGTCATGTTAAATATTTAACAGAGTGATGTTAACTCTAGAGTGCAACAAATTCGTACTCCAGAGTCAAACAAATTTAACTCTGGAGTGGAATAAAAAAAGATAGCAAAATACAAAAATGTATTAGTAAGAAAGAGAGAAGAACTAACTTTTCTACAGATTGGAGTACTCCATCATTGCAAACGCACCTTAATAGTTCACACTCTTACCCACTGCACCACAACTACTTTAATTTTCTTAGCCCTATTTACTGTTTAAACACTACACCACAAACTCTTATTAATTTTAATGACTAATTTTGAATTTATGTGTTTTATTTGGAAAACAAATACGGTATAAAATTCATTTATAGTTGTGTGTGTTATCAATACAATCCACAATTCGGTTCGTTCCACAGAAACTGGAATTTAAGGTCATATTTGATTAGGATACCCGTATTTGTATTTACCACTTTCGAATATTGAAATTTTTTTAATAAAGGTCAAGGTTGGTTACCGTTATCGTTATAATACCGTTATCGCTAAAATACCGTTTCAAATTGAATACCGTTACCGTTACCAATACCTCTAAAATTTTTTACAAATACCGTTATCGTTACCGATACCGTTATTTTTAATGGTAGTTACTGGTATTTTACCGGTATTTATTAATTTATATAAAAATGAAAATTTTTTGACTTTTTTGTGAAAATCTTCAGTTTTTTTTTCTACCAAAAAATTAATGGATAATAATTTTAGTTATAAAAACTACCAGCATTGAATTTAAAACTTATAATCTGTATTTTTAATACGTAAAATTGAATATATGTTAAGTTTTTAATTGTTTTTATATGTTTTTAACATAATTTATAATACCGGCACGTACCGGTATTGCTGTTACGATAACAGTATACCGTTACCGAAACAGTCTTAAATACCGTTACCTTTATCGTTACCGAAACAAATGAAATTCAATACCGTTACCGTTACCCTTACCGTTATTCGTTTCGGTAACCAACCTTGATAAAGGTTATAGATAACACCAATTTTCTTGTATATTCACTAAATAAATGGCTGCTTCTACTGCATGGAATTATTAAACTGATACTAATTTTAAAATTGATTGCAGATATCAATAATTTGTTAAAAGGATATTTTTTTAGTTAATTTTCCCTATTTTTAATACCTAGTAAAATATTTTTGGTGTAGTATTCAATTATAGGTCACTCTAAATAAAATAACGTCCTGGCAAAGTAATTTTAATGGTTTTGATCGAAACCCAACCAATCTTTTTTCTGTGTGTATAGAGCGCGCAACTAAAAAATGTAATGCATAGAAATTTTGCTAGTTTTTTGTCATCAACGTTCTTTTTAGCATTTCTCTCCGGAGCTTTCCGAAATTTAGATTTTTTAAGCCCAACCTTAGCTTCAACTCTGCCCACAAAAGTTTCCGAACTTTACACGCACAATGCCACATCTCAGTCGGAAATGTTTCGTTCTTGCGTACTTTTGCTTTACCCGTTCCTGGCTTTCTTTCTTAGGTTCTTGTTGAAATTTTTGAGCACTCTGGAATAGAGCTTCGAAGAATGAATTCTATTTTGAATAAAGTCCCTAAAAATGCCATTAAATTTCTTTCAAAATCGAATAAGCTAATTTTTAACTATTCGCAGAATTAATTCTTCGGAATGCATTCGATCGAATTCACTTTTAAGGAATTCAATCAATTTATCTCATTCGATTTTGACAATCATTGAATTCAATCCTTAGGAATACATTCGATTTCTTACTCAATCGATCGACAATTTGGAAATTCAATCTATCATTGGATTTTGTATCATTTGATTGAGCAATCTGGAAATGACATTCGGTTTATTCATTCAATTAAAAAAAATTTTTAAAGTAATAATTATCTCATAGTAGATTTATAGTTGATCTGAAGATTGTTGCAAAGAGTGTTTTTTGTTAGGGTTTAGGATCAAACATCACAAACCCAAAATAGAATTTACAATTTGTTTTACAACAAACAGAGAAAAACTTGTCTAGAACCAATGGCTGACAATTAATGCATTTTCAAGTACTACCCACACTTAAATTAATACGTCAATAGAAAAATCTGTCAAACGGGTTTTAAATCGGCTTGACTAATTTTTAACCAATTTTTAGTTGAAACACTGATTTAAACAAAGATTTTAGTTATCTTCATTTAACACTATACTAAAAATCCTCAGGACTTTAACTAGTTTTGATTGTTAATTTTCAAAATTATTTATAACTAATTTTTAAGAACCCATTCGTTAAATTTTACAAAATTTATTGTTAAAATATAATATTTTCATGTTTCATGGCGCCACCAGTGTATCCAAAATGTTAAAGATGGCGCTATTCGTTTCCCTCCCGATTTTTTAAAATGGCCCATATCTCGAAAACTAAGAGAGATGAAGCAGCAATGTTTGCTGCTTCGGAGTGACCTTACATGTCCTTAGATTACATCGACTATTGAACAAATTTTACGACTTACAAGGATACAAGGTGGGGAGTACTTGAAGACAAACATTTTTTTTTTGCAAATAATGCTAAAAGGGACAACATGATTAATTTTTGAAACAGACATTTTAGAAGTTCACATTCAAAAAACATTTTTAATTTTGAGATTTTGTGTAAATTTTTGGCTTTTTTGTCTTAGAAGAAAAAATTTATTTTGTTCAGGAAACCTGACAGATTGTTCATTTTTTCAAGAGATAATTCTCTAAATTTTTTTAGAATGAGCTTATTTTTATTGAATTATTATAAAACTACACTCACAATATTTTATCCTTAAAAACAACCTAAAATACATATTAAATTAATTGAAAACACTATTAAAAAAAGGACTACTGATTTTTCATTATATTCAAACCATTTTGCTATTTATTTTCAAACATTGTTTAAACAATCCAGAAAAGAAATAAAAATAATTGAAAAGTCTATTAAAACAATCATCAATTTTTTAACTGACAAAACGTAAAAAAAACGATTTTGCGGTTTGTTTTTTCATATTTGAAAGTTTTTTTTTTGTTTCGATTTTCCAAACACTACACCATACACAACAGACACGTTCATATTTTTATTGGCTATGTTTGTGTGTATGAGTAAAGAATTTCTTGTAATTTGAATTGAAATAATTTTGTATATAAACAAACTATTTTAACAAAAAAGAAAACCGAAAATATTTGAATTTTTTGTTTTAAAACAGAAAACAACGAAATTATTTAAATAATTTTTTATAAAAATAGAAATCTAAAAATAGAATATTTGACTGAAAATAACAACTCCTACAGACGATACATATTTTTTCTGGTTTGTTTTTTATTGGTTGACAAAAACTGTTAAACAATATGTTTCAATGTATTTTAATTGATTCTTCAATTGAAAACAAACTTTACCTATTACTTTTTAAATAAACCTCAATCGGTTATGGAAAATATATTGTGAGTGTATTAAAACTTTTTTACAATTGAATAAGATTTTTTGAGGCATTTTACTCAAAAATTAATATTTAGGGGCAGTTTCGTTGTCAGAACAAAGATCGATCTCAAACGAAATTACTTAAGAAATATTTAAGAAAACACTCGTGCTTAGGTTTGACTTTAGAACTGGCCCTTATATTTTAAAGTTAGAACAAGGTTTTTTTTTGAAATATGAGTACACTACTATTAAAATCTCTTAAGTTAACTTCTTAATTAATTTTTTAAGTTTCATGGTCTTAGGATCACCATTTCAACCGTAAGTAATGCTCAGAAACACCTTAAAATCTCGGAAAAAATTTCACTTAAGTATTTGGTTTTATTTAAGTGCTTACTATTTATAATATCGGCCCTCAGATTTTTTGATATGAAAATTCTAAAATTTTTCCGAAAAACCTCCTCATATTTTTTGACTTTTTACCGCAGAAAAATTTTACATTTAAAAAAATTTGTTACTTCTAAGACATTAAAAAATATCAGAGTCATATTTATAAAAAAAAAATCACACATCTAAGCAAAAATTACCCCAATTAAATTTTTTTAATGCTTTTTCTTATTATTTCAAAGAAATTGTAGACAAATTGAATATCACTGCAAATTTTCTAGTGTTTTAAAAGTTTTTTTTTATTTAAAAAAACTTTTAGTTTCTGATTAAAAATTTGTATTGAATTTAAAAACTACTATTTTTTGGTTAACTGTAAATATAGTATTAAAAATACGTTAACTCTAATTTAATACACAAATAAAAAATATTTAAATTGAAAAAACTCATTACTTGTAACCTGCACTGCGAGAATTATCTGCGGCATATTAATGAGTTTTTGCATAAAACCAATAAAGTTTCACTGGAATTGGTCCATTGAAACTTTTCATTGAATTAATGGACTTTTTCATAAAATGTTGTGAAAAAATTTCATCGTCATTTCAAAAGTATCGTACACTCAATGAAAAAGTTTCTTAAACTATATGAAGTTTTTCATTAATTCTAGGAAAATTTGAATTTATTTTGTGAAGAATAAAAAATCTTATTAAAATTCGTTTAGCAAAATTCGCTCTGTGTAGAGGTAATGTGTGTTTTTTAGGAAGTTGTCGCGATTGACATGCCCTTGCTAAAATAATTCATTTTATAATTCAAATGTAAAATGTTGTCTACCCTAACTTCTTGCTACAAAACTCATTACAGGGTAATAGTAGAAGGTTTTGTTGGGATCTGAATTTATGGCGAGTTTTGCCTCAGAGCTCTACTACATATAAAATATCCGAATTTCATTAGGATCGGAAGGAACACATCGGGATAGTTTCCTAGTTAAAAACCACTAACTAAAACTTTAAATATTTTTCAAGATTTTCGCATTGAAAACCATTAAAATTTTAGACATCCTTCTTGTCAAATTATTTTTTGTTTATTTAATTAGGGCCAGTTTTATAGTCAGAACAAATATTGGTTTCTTCTTTTATATTTTGTTCTCAAATCGATTTTTTCCTAAATAAGAAATTTTCAAAGATTCTAGTTCTGACCTTCTATGCACACTCAAAACAATTCCGTTGTGACAACCGAATTTTTTCCAACCGTATTGGGTCGGTTGCTGCAACCTCGTAATTCGGTTGCCCCAACCGAATTCAGTTGCCGCAACCGAATTGAAATTGAATTCGGTTGCCCCAACTAATTCGGTTGCAGCAACCGAATCAATTCCGTTGGCAAAAAATTCCGTTGTCACAACGGAATTGTTCGGAGAGTGTACACCCAGGAAAAAGATTGGTTGGCTTTCGATCAAAACCATTAAAATGAATTTGCCAGGACTTTATTTTATTTGGAATTACCTATAATTGAATACTACATCAAAAATATTTTACTAGGTATTAAAAATACGGAAAATGAACTAAAAAACAATCCTTTTAACAAATTATTGGTATCTCCAATCAATTTTAAAATTAGTATCAGTTTAGTAATTCTATGCAGTAGAAGCAGCCATTTATTTAGTGAATATACAAGAAAATTGGTGTTATCTATAAACTTTTTTAAAAAAATTTCAATATTCGCATGTGGTAACTACAAATACGGGTATCCTAATCAAATATGACCTTTAATTCAAGTTTCTGTAGAACCAACCGAATTGTGGATTGTATTGATAACACACACAACTATTAATTGGTATTGATAAACGAATTTTATACTGTATTAATAAAACACATAAATTCAAAATTAGTCATTAAAATTATTAAGTGTTTGTGGTGTAGTGGGTGAGGAGTTGGCATAGTACGCCGGATTTCCGGGTTCGAATCCCGGAAAAGACAAAAATTTAGATGTTTTTTTTTTTAATTAAAATAAAATATTCATATGTATAAACAGTAAATATGGCTAAGAAATTTAAAAGTAGTTGTGGTGCAGTGGGTAAAAGTGTGAACTATTAACCTGAAGGACCGGGTTCAATACCAGAAAATTCAAAAAAAGTTTTTTAATTTCAATAAAATTTTGTAGAACATAATAATATTTATGTGGAACATAATATTGAATTAGACAACCGAATATTGGCTTTCACAACGAAAAATATAATTTAATATAAATATAGTTGTCGTAACCGCACGAATTCGATTGGCAACAAATTCGGTGGCCACAACTGAGACTGTTTTCTGTGTGTATTAAACCTATTATATTAGGAAACATTATTGTGTTCGAAAAACATTTTGATACTGTAACATTTTTTATATTCTAGGTTGAAAGTTGTAGCATTTGGAGTAATTTTTCTTATAAAACTATCACAGACACTGCAAATTTACAATTTAAGGCACATTCCTATTATCATATTCTGAGAAATTTTTTCATATCAGAATCTGTTTATACATATGAATAGTTTATTTTAATTAAAAAAAAAATATCTAAATTTTTGTCTTTTCCGGGATTCGAACCCGGAAATGCGGCGTACTAGGCCAACTCCTCACCCAGTACACCACAAACACTTAATAATTTTAATGACTAATTTTGAATTTATGTGTTTTATTAATACAGTATAAAATTCGTTTATCAATACCAATTAATAGTTCTGTGTGTTATCAATACAATCCACAATTCGGTTGGTTCTACAGAAACTTGAATTTAAGGTCATATTTGATTAGGATACCCGTATTTGTAGTTACCACTTTCGAATATTGAAATTTTTTTAAAAAAGGTTATAGATAACACCAATTTTCTTGTATATTCACTAAATAAATGGCTGCTTCTACTGCATAGAATTACTAAACTGATACTAATTTTAAAATTGATTGGAGATACCAATAATTTGTTAAAAGGATTGTTTTTTAGTTCATTTTCCCTATTTTTAATACCTAGTCAAATATTTTTGATGTAGTATTCAATTATAGGTAATTCCAAATAAAATAAAGTCCTGGCAAATTCATTTTAATGGTTTTGATCGAAAGCCAACCAATCTTTTTCCTGGGTGTAAGACCGCACTAGTGAGGTAGATTTTTACTGAAAAAAAACTAATTAAATAATCAAAAAATTTTGAAAGCGGTTGAGCAGATTATCCCGAACCGCTTTTTTGGTACTTCTTACAACATCTATAAAAATTTTAAAAAACGTTATAATTAAGAAAAAAGATTATCATCATTGACGCAATTGTTTTGTCCAATGTCCGGTCCGATGTGCAATCCGATAGCGATTGGGACTCCTAGTAGTATACCCTTCTTGCATCTAGTTCATAAAATAATTATAGATAGGACTACCATATAAGGTACAAACATTTTTTAGAACAGTCAAAAATATTATAATTTCTTTTTCAAATTATTTTCCCAAAATTTTGCAAATTTTTAAAATTTTTTCGAATCAAAATTAACGAGTTATCTATACGTATCCCAACAAAACAGATATACTGAATAACGAATCTAATATTCTCATTTCTTAAGTGGTATTTTAAAGTTAACGATAGACTTTTGAAAAGTTTTAGATCGGTTACTGTATTTTGGGATAAGTGCTAGCAAAATGTAAAAAATGCTAGAATATTTTATAATATTATTGTGTTTGCTCTTAGAAGTTTTGTTGGTTTAGATATTGAACCCCATTCTGGCATTTGGTGATATTTTTCGAAAAATCGTTTTATTCTAATAATGTTTCTATCATTAATACTACCATAACATAGTATTGGAAATTAAGTATTTTTACTAGTGGTAGTAACTGTCTTTACTTTGTAACTGTATAGGGGAAAAATTGCAATCGTACACCCAGAAAACAGTCTAAGTTGTAGCCACCGAATTTGTTGCCAATCGAATTCGTGCGGTTACGACAACTATCATTATACTAAATTATATTTTTCGTCGTGAAAGCCAATATTCGGTTGTCTAATTCAATATTATGTTCCACATAAATATTATTATGTTCCACAAAATTTTATTGAAATTAAAAAACTATTTTTGAATTTTCTGGTATTGAACCCGGCCATTCAGGTTAATAGTTCACACTCTTACCCACTGCACCACAACTACTTTTAATTTTCTTAGCGCTATTTACTGTTTATACATATGAATATTTTATTTTAATTAAAAAAAAACATCTAAATTTTTCTCTTCTCCGGGATTCGAACCCGGAAATCCGGCGTACAAGGCCAACTCCTTACCTACTATGCCACAAACACTTATTAATTTTAATGACTAATTTTGAATTTATGTGTTTTATTTGGAAAACAAATGCGTAATAAAATTCATTTACCAATACCAATTAATAGTTGTGTGTGTTATCAATACAATCCACAATTCGGTTGGTTCTACAGAAACTTGATTTTGAAGTCATATTTGATTAGGATACCCGTATTTGTAGTTACCACTTTCGAATATTGAAATTTTTTTAATAAGGGTTATAGATAACACCAATTTTCTTGTATATTCACTAAATAAATGGCTGCTTCTACTGCATAGAATTATTAAACTGATACTAATTTTAAAATTGATTGTAGATACCAATAATTTGTTAAAAGGATTGTTTTTTAGTTAGTTTTCCCTATTTTTAATACCTAGTAAAATATTTTTGGTGTAGTATTCAATTATAGGTCACTCTAAATAAAATAACGTCCTGGCAAAGTAATTTTAATGATTTTGATCGAAACCCAACCAATCTTTTTCCTGTGTGTAACAAGCTAGACATTAATATCAAATAAAAAAGCTTTGATTAAGTTGAATGTTATCAAATTGTAAAAAAGTATGGGTTTGCAGTTTCATCGTTTCTTTTTACATATTTCTTTTAGTTCATAAAAATACATTTTTATTTTTTTTGTGAACATTTCTAAGAATGTTTTTTTTATCATTAAACTTCACTTTGTAAGGAAATTCAAGTGTAAATGAAGTAGTTTAACGCTTGAATGCATAATTTCTTTTAAAAATTAAAGAAAACTAGAAATGATTTTTACTGTCAGGATGGTTTAAATTTTCTGTAAGTGTTCATTGCACAGCATGCATAACACATATGATCATATGCATTTTAATGTAATAAATCCTAATAAAGATTACTTTTATTTTGGGGGAAAAATGCAATTTACAGCAGCATTTCTTTTGTGCAAATATATAAGCACATGTTCCAAGGGTACTTAAAGAATAAACTTTTTTATAAATAATTTATAAACTTTTTTTTATAAATAATTCGATACATTTGGCTTAAACACAATTTGACATAAAAGAGATTTATAAATATAAATACAATTAAAAAAAAAACAATATGTTCTGAAAATCCAATTTTATAAAAAAAAATCTACTTTTGAATACCTCTGTTTAATAAGACCAACAAATTCATTAAAAATTGAATTGGGAATAACACAATGAACTTCATAGTAAGGAATGATGAATAATGGGCACCATTACGTTTTTACGCTATAATACCGCAAGTTGTTTTTCACGTGAAAACATTTCACTCGAATTTTAAACTTCTTTGTAATTAAGTTTGTAAACTTTTCAAAATTTTCATATATAAAATTCCTTTCAAAACCAAGATATGTATATGCTTTCTTATTGCGAATTTCCGTCCCTAACATGGGCTTTATTGGATTTTTCTGTACAATCGTAGTACTACCTGCTTTTTTTCTCATTTGTAGCGGGGCAATATTACAGAGCTTTGCAATCCTGTCAGTTTGGGTCGAGACCATTTTCCCAAAGCTCAGCCTCATGGATGTGTTTAGTTGAGCATAAATAATTGGCTGCCATTATCAGCAGCGTAGTACACCAGCGATAAATAGTATTCCCTCGTGAAGTACCTGCCAATTTTTGTATTGTATTGTTTCCCGTTTTTATCTTTCGAGAATCTTTTGTGAGATGTGTGTTGAATGAGAGGATACGAGTCGATTGGTATACTTTTGAGTCGATTGGTGCACACAGAAAACAGTCTCAGTTATGGCCACCGAATTTGTTGCCAATCGAATTCGTGCGGTTACGACAACTATCTTTATATTAAATTATATTTTTCGTCGTGAAAGCCAATATTCGGTTGTCTAATTCAATATTATGTTCCACATAAATATTATTATGTTCTACAAAATTTTATTGAAATTAAAAAACTTTTTTTGAATTTTCTGGTATTGAACCCGGCCCTTCAGGTTAATAGTTCACACTTTTACCCACTGCACCACAACTACTTTTAAATTTCTTAGTCATATTTACTGTTTATACATATGAATATTTTATTTTAATTAAAAAAAACATCTAAATTTTTGTCTTTTCCGGGATTCGAACCCGGAAATCCGGCGTACTAGGCCAACTCCTCACCCACTACACCACAAACACTTAACAATTTTAATGACTAATTTTGAATTTATGTGTTTTATTAATACAGTATAAAATTCGTTTATCAATACCAATTAATAGTTGTGTGTGTTATCAATACAATCCACAATTCGGTTGGTTCTACAGAAACTTGAATTTAAGGTCATATTTGATTAGGATACCCGTATTTGTAGTTACCACTTTCGAATATTGAAATTTTTTTAAAAAATGTTATAGATAACACCAATTTTCTTGTATATTCACTATATAAATGGCTGCTTCTACTGTATAGAATTACTAAACTGATACTAATTTTAAAATTGATTGGAGATACCAATAATTTGTTAAAAGGATTGTTTTTTAGTTCATTTTCCCTATTTTTAATACCTAGTAAAATATTTTTGATGTAGTATTCAATTATAGGTTATTCCAAATAAAATAAAGTCCTGGCAAATTCATTTTAATGGTTTTGATCGAAAGCCAACCAATCTTTTTCCTGGGTGTGTACTTCAATATTGGTCTTGATCCATTATTTTTGATAGCTACAAATATCAGCAAAAAATCAGTTCGTCGTATTTCTCAGAGTTGTACAAAGAATACAAATTTTGATATGACTTGCAATTTGTAACGACTTATTTTCGCTAGGGTATACTCAGCCTCTGTCCGGTGTTCGTTACAAGAACTAATGTACACAGCTTTATTTAATTTTAATCCACAATCGTTATTTTCCTTTATTTATATTAATTCCTATAATAAATTTACAAAGTTTACGGTCTTCGTTCCGCTGCGGTAGGCTCGCCTCTTCTGCCCAGATAATTTCTTTGTTCACTGTGCACCTTCTGGTTGGCCTGAATTTGCATTTTAGCCCTCCTTTACCCTTCGGCTTTACTCGGCTCGTCTTCGGATTTTTTTATATTGCCTGCTCTGCTTCTAAAAAAACTTCAATGTCACAAATTATTTTATTCCGTGATGCCAAAAAAACCCACAAAGTGATCGGAAAACACCAAGTGTGCTTTTGGCTTAGTATCCCTCTAACTTCTTCAGGTGATCGGTAAACACCATCAGAAGTTCACTGGTGCTCGGTAACCAACAACGGAGATGTATACGGTACTACTTCCCACCACCAAATGTTTCTCGAAGTGATCACTAACCACCAGGAGAAATATTTCACTACTTTAATCTTATTCTAACTTCGTGTGGTGATCGCTAAACACCACGCGAAGTGTATCACTCGCACTCACTCTATTACTCCAACTTCTCAAGTTTCAAACTTCGTCAGGTGATCGCTAAACACCATCCGAAGTTCTCAACCACTTTCGCTAACCTTGCCTGGTGATCGCTAAACACCAGCCAAAGTGTTTCCACTCACGCGTGACTCACACTTGTCTGTAACTTCGTCAGGTGATCGCTAAACACCATCCGAAGTTATCAAACCACGGTCACTAACTTTGCCTGGTGATCGGTAAACACCAGTCAAAGTGTTCCCACTCACGCGTGACTCACACTTGTCTGTAACTCCGTCAGGTGATCGCTAAACACCATCCGAAGTTATCAAACCACACTCACTAACTTTGCCTGGTGATCGGTAAACACCAGTCAAAGTGTCTCTACTTTGAACAATTCACACTCACTTCTACACTTCGTCACACTTGTTTCTAAGCTTCGTCAGGTGATCGCTAAACACCATCCGAAGTATATCTATGACATTCACTAGCTTTTCCTGGTGATCGCTAAACACCAGTTAAAGCGTCTACTTTGCTCACTACGTTATTTTGGGTACTTACTCTGCGCTGAATCGCTGCCAAAAGAATGAGACCTTTCTATTTTCTATACTGCCCTTTTATACCAATCGACAAACAAGTAGATGATACCAACAAAACAATTACCCATGTTATGTTGCTTTTGTAATATAGCGGCACATACATTCCTTAATTTTTGTAAACAACCTTCATAGTTGTTGCTAGGTATTTACTGCTTGTTAAATATTACATTTGCATATGCGCATTGCTGTTGTTGTTTGTTTACTACTTTTACTTGTTTGACCAGTGCATGCTTATGCATGGTTGTGATTATGTGTATTGTTGTTATTGTCTGTTTTTCTTCATTTCTGTGACATTAGTTTGTGGCCAAATTAGTCGTCAAAAATTGCAATGAAATGAAATTTTATTTACCGTTATACCATTTAAACAATTCTATCATGATACCATTTAAAAAATTCTGTTCTCAAACAAGAGTACATTCGTTTTATGCAGTAAAATTATTATATGTATCTCGACGGAAAATTGATTATTTCACTGACATCATAAGCTAATGCTTGCGCACGAAATGACTAGTGCATACATTTCACTTGTAAATTATTAGTTAAGGAAACAAAAATATTTTTTTAGTCAAATATTAACGATACTGCATAATTTATTTTGCTTTAAAATTCAGCAAAAGGTGCGTGGAAATATAACAGAAATTTTTAATGAAAACAGACTTTTACTGAAAAAATGTTAACTACACCTTTTGCAATTGTAATTCAGAAAATATCAATTGAAATTCAGAAAATATCAATTGAAATTCAGAATTTCCATTTGAAATTCAGAAAACATCAATTGAAATTCAGAATTTCCATTTGAAATTCAGAAAACATCAATTGAAATTCAGATTTTCCATTTGAAATTCAGAAAATATTAATTGAAATTCAGAAAATATTATTTGAAATTCGGAAAATGTCAATTGAAATTCAGAAGATATCATTTGAAATTCAGAAAATATCATTTGAAATTCAGAAAATATCATTTGAAATTTAGAAAATATCAATTGATATTCAGAAAATATCATTTGAAGTTCAGAAAATATTAATTGAAATTCAGAAAATATCAATTAAAATTCAGAAAATATCAATTGGAATTTAGAAATCGTCATTTGAAATTCAGAAAATATCAATTGAAATTCAGAAAATATCAATTGAAATTCAGAAATCGTCATTTGAAATTCAGAAAATATCAATTGAAATTCAGAAATCGTCATTTGAAATTCAGAAAATATCAATTGAAATTCAGAAATCATCATTTGAAATTCAGAAAATGTCAATTCAAATTCAGAAATCGTCATTTAAAATTCAGAAAATATAAATTGATATTCAGAAAATATCATTTGGAATTCAGAAAATATCAATTGAAATTCGGAAAATATCATTTGAAATTCAGAAAATATCATTTGAAATTCAGAAAATATCATTTGAAATTCAGAAAATATCAATTGAAATTCAGAAAACATCAATTGAAATTCAGAAAAATGTAAACAGAATTTTTTATAGAATCCGGCCAGGTAGATAATGTTATACCCTATAAAAAATTTATATATGGATTTTATCAAAATACGTTTGATTAATAAGTGAGAGTAAAATTCATTTTACTTACGCGAGTGGGAATTATTTAAAATTTGTGTGTCTCAATGATTTTAGGTAGACTAATTTCTTGTTACGAATTATAGCTCGAAAATGTAAGGCTGAAATTTAAAGCCAAATAATAGTCTTTAATATCAGCGTTACGTTTTAATGGCTAATTGAGCCATAATTCGGTACAATAAATCATTGAGGCACACAAATTTTAAATATTTTTCACTTGCGTGAGTAAAATGAATTTTATTTTGATAAACCCCATATATAAATTTTTATAGGGGATAACATTATCTACCTGGACGGATTCTTTTAAAAAATGTGTTTACATTTTTCTGAATTTCAATTGATGTTTTCTGAATTTCAATTGATATTTTCTGAATTTCAAATGACGGTTTCTGAATTTCAATTGATATTTTCTGAATTTCAAATGACGATTTCTGAATTTCAATTGATATTTTCTGAATTTCAAATGATGTTTTCTGAATTTCAATTGATATTTTCTGAATTTCAAATGACGATTTCTGAATTTCAAGTGATATTTTCTGAATTTCAAATGACGATTTCTGAATTTCAATTGATATTTTCTGAATTTCAAATGACGGTTTCTGAATTTCAATTGATATTTTCTGAATTTCAATTGATATTTTCTGAATTTCAATTGATATTTTCTGAATTTCAAATGACGATTTCTGAATTTCAATTATTTATTATCTGAACTTCAAATTACAATTTCTGAATTTCAATTGATATTTTCTGAACTTCAAATGACGGTTTCTGAATTTCAATTGATATTTTCTGAATTTCAAATGATATTTTCTGAATTTCAATTAATATTTTCTGAATTTCAAATGACAATTTCTGAATTTCAATTGATATTTTCTGAATTTCAAATGGAAATTCTGAATTTCAATTGATCTTTTCTGAATTTCAAATGGAAATTCTGAATTTCAATTGATATTTTCTGAATTTCAAATGGAAATTCTGAATTTCTATTGATATTTTCTGAATTACAATTGCAAAAGTGTAGACACTCCAAAAATCAATCCTCCTTGAAACTTCTACTTTTTATAATGTTTCATTCAAAGTAACCGTACACTCAAAAAAATAAGTTAGTTATAGCAAGTATAATAGTTATCAGTATTGTTTTTTTTTGCTGAAATTCCGTTTTCGGCAATGGTTATCCCAACAAAAAAGAGATGCCGAAGCAGTAGAAAAAGCACTACAAATGATAATCTAGATGTACTTCTTTTTTATCATAAACACTAATGATTTTCACATTGAGTTGTCATAGGAGAGGAGTACTCCAACTTTAACTTTTTTTCAGTACTTTTGGAACAAGTGCAAAGGAAGTTCTTTTTCACCTATTATAATTTAAAAAAAATTCTTAGCAAAAAAAAAATTTAATTTTTTTATTTTACAAAAGTTTTTTATTGACGCCACCGGGTATTGAACTTGCGACCTCACGGTTGTTAGTCTAGCGCTCTACCGCTGAGCTATTCTTTCATATGAAAGTCGAGTGGCATAAAAACACCACTTTGTTACTGCGGGATATTGTTCCTTATTCTCTTCAATAAAAGTACTTATTAAACAAGTGGAAAAGGTGCACTTTAATTCAATATTCTTTTCAGTACTATTTTTACAGGTGCACAAAGAGCAATTTCTCACCATTTTTTTATATATACATATTTTTAAAAATTTGAAAATTAAAAAATATTGAATTTAAAAAAAATAATTAAAAATATTAAAAAAAATTAAAAAAAAAAAATATTGGTCCCGCCGGGAATCGAACCCGTGAAATGCCATTGGTATTATTTGGAAATGCCAAATAATACCAAAATCACTTTTTACGATCTTTCGAAGCAATACTTAAGTGGTTTTTTGGATGTTGTTCAGAAGTAATTCTAAAACAGCTGTCAAATTATACTAACGGATACTTTGTAAGCAATGAAAGAAGTCATTTTTTGAAGTTGTTTAGAATAACTTCTAAAAAAGCAGTAAAAATACACTAACGGATACTTGTGAAGCAGTGAAAGAAGTAGTTTGTAAAGTATTACTTCCAATTTTTTTTTTGCTGGGTATAGTTATATTTTCCAGTACTAAACTAATTTTGAACTAATGTTTTACTAATTTATTTTGCAACAAATATTGTGCTGATAAACGCATTAATAACATTGATGACAACCAGATAGACAAGATGTCGATGTCGGAGCTTATCTTGCTGTAATACAGACAACAAAAATGATAATTAAAGCAATAAAAAAAAACAGCCCTACACACTTTCTTTATTTAAAATTTCAGCAAATAAATTTTCTAAAGTAAAAGTTCTGTAGAAATATTTTGAGTTTTTCAGTTTACTAATATTCAGCAAAAAGTGTTATTGATTTTAGCAAGGATTTAAAGAGGAATTTAATTAAAATAACAAATGAATACAATTTTTTAAGAGTTATCTTAACCCCGAAACTCAAATTTAGCAAACATGTAGAAAAAATAAATATACAGGCCAAAATACAATAAATTCGATATGACCAAAGACTATATAGACTAAAGAGAAACCACCAGCCTCAACTGCTGTTAAAAAGTCTCTTTAATTTTATATGCAAACTGGTTTTAAGAGAAACAGTTTTTAGTGTTTTTTTTAACGCGTATTTTTTAATATTAATAAGCAAAATTTTGTGCTAATTATACAAAACTAATGCAGAGAACATATCACACAACACAAGTGCACTTTACAATTTAATTAAAATTGCTTAAAAACAATAAAAATAATTAATTAAAAATACCACTTTTTCACGTTTTTTGTTATTTTACACTGAAACTCTCTTAAAACCAGTTCAGTTTTTCAGATGAGAGCCGTGGATAGTGCCAACAAGTATAAACCTATGTGGTGTTCAAAACTAAAAATGTAGTTGTGTTGGTGAGAAAATGAGAATTGCACTGTAAGAAATGTTGAATGGGTTAATAGAATCTGTATGCATTTATTTTTTATTAAAAATATGGAAATGTTTTGTGTAAAAAGCGAAGTAGGTACTTTCGGAAAATATAAAAAAATACTACACTGTTTTAAAGAAATAAAAATAAACAAAATACAATTTTTGAAAGAAAAAAAATACATACATACATAAGGGTGGCTTCTTTCATTCTATGTAAAACAAAAGGTATCGATTTTTTTAAATCAATATCAATGATTTCATTGTATTTACGTATTTATAAAATATCTTTAATCTGTATTTATAATCATAAAATATTTGTCGTACATTGTTATTAATTTTTTTTTCAGTACATTAAAAAAAAATCAGCATATATCCGTACTCATGTTCATTCGTCGCTGTTTCAGTGACGACTAAAAGCAAGAGCGTAAGAATACATGTGAATTGAGCAGGGACAATTGTCCTATGGGCTGAACACCACTGCTATAGAGAGACTACCGTCCCCACCAAATTTTGTTGTTGTGTGGCGAACTTGGCAAAGGCTAAGAAAACATATTGATAATGTTGTTAAGAGAAAAAGTGAGTCGGAAGAGCATTTGAGAAACATTTTTTCGTTTTTTGCTTTTGAAAAAAACTTCTTTGATCAGTGTTGTCAAGTTTGATTTTCCATTTAGGGGTTTTTTAATGAATGTACACTCATAGGAAAAAGTTTGTAGAAAAGTTAGTAAAACTGTTAGTACTTCAACTTAACAAATTTTTAACTAATTTTTAGTTAAAATTTAATTTTTAGTTAATTTTTTTGCTACCTCCACATTACTAACTTACAAATTTTTTTGCTATTTTTTTTTGCTGAATTTAGTTACTAATTTTTAACAATAAATTTGCTAACTTTACAGTATTTTGCTGAATTTTAGTTACTAATTTTTAACAGAAGATTTGCTAATTTTACAAATTTTTTGTAAACTAAACCACCAATTTTGGAGCGCTTATAAACAGAATGTTAAATGACTCATAAAAATTACTGCATATTTTTAACTCGCCATAAATAATGCAAAAAGTTTTTTAAATAAAACTAAATTGAAATGGTTGAAAATTTTTCCTAATAAAATGTCTAAATTATTAAAATTTATGAGAAAAGTTTCTATTTATCCTAATACATTAATTTTTAAAGATCAAGGTTTATTTTGGACGAACCATTTTAATATGAAAATTGTGATTAAAAGTATCTCTGGTGAGCAAGTGGAGTTTAGGGGATGACCCTAATTTTTTCCCCCCAATATTGTACTTTTTAAGCTTATTTAAAGAATACGATATTTTTAATCGGCCACACCTTCTTTCCTGTGGGTGGAGCTTTAGAGGTGAAAATGGAAACCCAAATAAATTCGGAAGTACATATCCGATCAGCAAACAATGAAAATCGAAAGAAGGGTCTCTGAAATACATTTTGTTATGGTTAACATATTATTGTCTATAAATATTACCACTTTTACAAAAAATCATTCTTGGGAAATTTTCATTGGCATTGAAATATAATTGGCATTACTTTATCTCAATTTCAATGCCAACAAATTTCATCACCATACAATGCCAATGTAATTTTTTTCAATTTGCATTGATGAAAACAATGGTAATGAAATGTACACATAATTGAAGAAAAAGCATTGTAATATAAACAAGCGGGCTAAAGCCCGCTCGATGGTTTGTATAAGTCCCCAGGTGACTGGGAACTGATACAAACCAAAGATTAAATTCGGCTGTGCCGAGTCTTTAGATACCCTCCATCCTGGTGTTTTTATTCGGGGATTCTACCATAGTATAATATAGTAGCTTAACTCATTTTCTGTCATTTGAAAAAATGAAGCAGTGTTCGTAATTTTACTTGTACATATGGTTCTTAATACCACTACAACTACGTGATATAGGGACTAGGGATACCGATCCCGAAATCCCGATCCCGAAAATCCCGGGATTTTCGGGATTTAAAAATCCCGAAATCCCAGGATTGGTCTTGAAAAAATCCCGGGATTTCTGATTTCATTATTTGGCATATTTTATATCCTTTTTGTATTTGTTTTTATTGCTATATTCGACCTAAATCACTTAAATCTAATATCTTATTAAATGTTATTAAAGTACTAATTTTTCCCATTTATAAATAATAGATTAAAATAGATTACAGATTAAATAGATCTGAATAAAAACCTTAATAATTTGAAAACTTTTATTCAGCTTTGAAACTTTTAAAAATCGTAATTCAACTTTATTTAATCTTTTAACGGACTTGTTTTTATTTATTTTATTGATAATTTGCTGAAATCATAACTTCATGCAAAATAATTTTGTCGACCAAAAACAGCAAATTTTTGTTAAATTAGAAAAATCCAACAATCTGCCTTTCTGAAATCAGCAGAGGAATGTGCTTAATATTTTATGTTAGTTGATTAAAAAAAAACTATTAGTCACTAAATATTTCTGGTGATTTCAGCAGAGTAGTTTGTATTTGCATTCAATTAATTTTAGCCAAATATAACTAAAAATTTGTAGATATAGCAGTGTTTTAGCTACTTTTATTTAAAAAGTTTCTTCCGAGGTAAATTGTAATTTGCAATTTGCTTAAATTTAACTCATAAGTATATTTCTTATATTTCGGAAATTTAACAAGTTCTGCTGATTTCAGTAGTTTTAATCGCGGAACCTTTTTTGCTAATTTATGGTAGCTTTTTCTGCTATTTTTACATACTTATTTCTAAGAGTGTATTTTTTGTTTAAAGCCAGATTCACAATGCTGTAGCACTCTACTCTGAGTGGTTTTTGTTCCATTCTTTTTTGCGCTTACATATTTTTTGTATCATGCTATCTCTATTTTACACACTCCACTCTGCAGGGTGAAGTACTCCAGAATTGTGAATCCGGCTTAATTTGTTTATTTCTTCATACTACAAGAAATAATAAGGAGATTTATAATGAATTATTTTAATTTGTACACTCACAATATTTCATCCTTAAAATCAACCGAATATATACATTAAAACAATAGAAAATAAGTTAAAAAAAAAACAATTGTCTTTTGTCGTTTATTTTTAATTGTTATTTAATTAACTGACAAAGTCGGTAAAAATAATAGATTTATCGTTTATTTTAAAATTAATTGTATTCTAACAACTGATTGTTTTTAACAGAAAATTTTGATTGAATATTTTAACTTCTACCGAAAGTCCGTATTTTGTGTATTTTATTTATTGAATGACTGATAGAAAAAGTTAAAAAATATATTTCTTTGGAATTTAAATACTTATTCAATTAAAACGACTTTACTGATTTACTTTTTAAACAACTGTTGAACTTTTACGGTAAAGTTATTGTGAGTGTAGGCTTTATTTCAGCTATTTATTTTTAAAATTAAAAATATGATGAAACAAGAAAATCCCGAAACCCCGAAAAATCCCGAAATCCCGAAATATCCCGGGATCCCAATAAATCCCGGGATCCTGAAAAATCCCGGGATCCCGGGATTCAAATTTTCAAAATCCCGAATCCCGGGATTTGTAAAAACCAGTCCCGTTCGGCATCCCCAATAGGGACACGCTCTCAATTTTTTAATGAGTGGGGCTACTATAGTATACTATGGATTCTACTAAGTACAAACAAGTATGAATTATTACCCATTTTGTATTCGGTCAATCCACTGTGCAACAAATGTGTATGATATTTTCCACCACTACAAGTAAATATTTCAGTTTAATCTTGTTTAATCTCAGTGCTGCCACAAGCAAGATTCAAAATTCCCAAAAGTGTAGACAAAATTCCCCAAAAATAATAAGATTATAATAAATTCAATTAATATATTATGTATTACAATTTGAACTCCGAAAAAAGGTAATAACCTCATCAGTAAACTTAAAAAAAGTGATTTGGCAATTTAAATTGTCCCATTGTTCTGGGCGTTATATTATTACAAAGAAAAGTTCCTTAAATATGCAGCATTTATGATGAACTTTTGAGTCTTATATGAATCTTCATAAAATTTAGAGAAAAAATTAAGTTAGAATATTCTTCCACCTCAAGTCCAAATTCTAATATGATATTATATATATATTTGTTCCTTTTACTCCTGCAAGGAGCATAGGGCCGCAATAATATGATATTGTCATATTAGAATTTTATTTGTTGTTTCAAAAAAATATAGAAAGGAAGAATATTCTAACTAAATATATGAAAATATAGAAAGTCCGAAAAAACAATTTTTGTATTTTTTAATGCAAAAATTAAAATAATTGTAGAAAAAATTAACTTTAGAACAAAACACTTAAAAAGCTTGTAAATAAGAGTCAGTTATGATCACATGTGAACGATTTAAAAATAATCTTATTTCAGAGTCTTTCAAAAATCAAGTTTTATTTGCGTTTTTAAATACACACAAAAAATCTTTGGCAAGCAATTGGGAGCACTTCAACTAAAATAATGTTTTTGTGGCATACACAATATAATAAATTATTCGATAAAACTTTATTAGTGGAAATTTGCTTAATTCCTTGGTAACGATTTTTTTGTGTACGTTAATAGCTTATTTGTATAACGAAAGAATTTCAAAGCATGTATAGATTAATACACTTTCCTGATGTATCGGTTTAATTCGTGGATGATCAGTCGCTGTGAATCAATTCATTAACTCGTATGAATAAAAAATAGACATTGGAATTTTTATGCAAGCTTCACAATTAGATGTTAAGTCATTCATAAGCCAAAAGTAATTACATACATTGAGGCAGGGTTGGTAGGCTCTATCGCTAAAATACTGTTATAGATTCAAATATCGATACATTTAAAATACCAGTACCGAAATTAATGAAATACCATTATCGCATTATCCTTACAACACCATTATTTTTTAGTCTAAACTTTTTGTAATTCCACGTCGTAATTGTGAATTTTACATACACTTAGTTAATAAATTTATTTTACTTTACTTTGTTTTTTCATAAAAAAAAATTTGCGGAATGCACCGAAATAACTGAATACCGCTTATTTTAAAATACCATTATCGAAATAATTGCAATGCAGTTAACCTTAAAATACCGTTATCGAAATACAATTATCCTTAAAATACTGTAACCGAAATAATCTATGATAGCGTTACTTACCCTCACCGATAATCGCACCGTTTCTGCTACCAACAATGCTTTGAAGTAATTGCTAAGTTATATTCATAGACCCACTATCTATTGGCTAGTTTATGAATTAAATTCTTTTTTTATGTATAATATATATTTTTTATTTACAAATTTGATAACTTTCTCAATTCATTCATTTGAATTGAGAAAGTTATCAAATTTGCCCATAAAGTGGCAACACTGCTTATGTTATTCATATAGATGTGTGCAGACCTTTAAAAATATAATTCTTTAATTCGTATTTTAAATCTCAATTTTGCAATAAGTTGATCTCAGTGAATTTTTTTTTCCCCGATTGAAAAGTACTATTCAAGCTGTTAAAAAAAATCCGCGGAAAGACCTCTGTAGGGAATTTATTTCTGTGAAAAGTTTGGAAATGGACTTAGCTACATATATCTAAGTCATTTATAGTCAGATTGGAACAATATATATATATATATCATTGAAAGATAGTAAAAATATCTTATGGACGACATTTTTTTTTTGTTTGTTTACCCATTACCGACGAATGAGATTTATTTTTAAGATTTTTTAAAATAAACCGTTTTTATAAAAACCACCGTATACTACCACATAATTTTTTACTTATTAATATATTCTCAAGATTAAAAACTTAAGATGTAGTTCAAATTTTATCACTTCAAACACCGAAGATATTAGAAGTCAAGCCTAATTTTTTTGCAGATGGTACAAAAGATACAATTTTGACTCTAACCAACAATTATACTGAATTAACTCATCGGGAATCGAACATATTTTGGGATAGGGTTGCCAGATATGGAATCGACGAAAATTATTCAATCGAATCAAAATTGAATCAACACAAATAGGAACAAATCTTATCTCACTTTATTCAATGTCCAATCATTGATTTAAAGGCATTATGAATTATTCAGTAATTTATAAAATTAATCCAATTTTATGCATATAAATTCAAAAAAAGAATTATCTCTTTCAAGGTCTGGGTGTGTATGTATGTATTTTTTCTTATTCAGTAAAAACAACAACACACAGTTAATATATTTTTTCATGTTAATATGGAAAATTCTAGAGGTGCTTTTACATTTTCATTCATAACTTTTAAACGTCTGGACCAAATATGCCCATTGCCAATACCAAACTGCTTAAGAAATTGGACAAAAATTTTGACTAAAAATTAACATCCTAGCACAACTATTTTGATCGTGATTTTGATCGTGATTTCAACAGACAGACAGACGGACACGGCTATTATATTTTCTTATATAGGTTTAAAAAAAACAAAAAAATTAAAATTCCTACGCCGAATCATAATGGGTCAACAAAAAAATTCTATCCTAAAGATATTTTTATTACCTTTCCAATGGTGTACATATTGTTCCAACCCTATCATAAATGAAGAAAATATAGTTAAGTTCATTTTTAAACTTTTAACCGAAGTAACTCCCCATACAGGCTTTTCGCTGAAAAAAAAATTTCTTCGGGCCCCCAAAAGAGAGTTATATCAGTAGTAAAAATTTAGAATCAATCGGTGAGGTGCCTCTAAAGCCAACATACGTCCAAATTATTCAGTAAAATCGAAATTGAATCAATACAAATAGCAACAAATCTTATCTCACTTTATTCAATGTCCAATCATTGATTTAAAGGCATTATGAATTATTCAGTAATTTATGAAATGAATCCAATGTTATGCATATAAATTCAAAAAAAGAATTAACTCTTTCAAGGTCTGGGTGTGTATGTTTGTATTTTTTTTCTTATTCAGTAACAACAACAACACACAGTTAATATATTTTTCATGTTAATATGGAAAAATCTAGAGGTGCTTCTACATTTTCTTTCATAACTTTTAAACGTCTGGACCAAATATGCCCATTTCCAATAGCAAACTGCTTAAGAAATTGGACCAAAATTTTGACTAAAAATTAAAATCCTAGCACAACTATTTTGAGCGTGATCGTGATTTCAACAGACAGACAGACAGACAGACAGACGGACACGGCTATATCGGTTTCGCTATTGATAACGATCAGGAATATATATTTTTTTTATGTCCCAGATTTTTTTTTCGATGAGTTACAAACGGAATGACAAAATGATATATACCCTCCTGCACAGTGGGATGGAGGGTATAAAAATATAAGAAATACGAGAATTTTTAATTTTTTTTCTTAATTTATTCTTTTATTAAAACATGAAAACATATACTTCTTTCATCAATTATAAATGGGCATTTAGGCATTGAACAATGCCAATTGAAAAATTTCAATTAATTAACACATTCAATAAACTGGTCCCAAGTATGTTTTTAAATACACATTTATTTTTTATTTATTAATTTTCATTTCATTTGCTCCTTTTGTACCTTTTTCCAGTCCACTAGTAATCTGCAAAAGTTTTGTTGATTTCAGAAAATTTTAGCAAAAATTTTGTAGATTTAACAATTTTTTTTTGCTATTTTCATTCTACTATTATTTAGCAATTTTTTTTGCTGATTTCAGCAAGTTAAATTGTTATTTGCAATTAAAAAAAATTTAGCTCAAATATTACTAAAATTCTGTAAATTTAACAGTTTTTTTTTGCTGTTTTCATTTTATTAGTATTTAGCAAACTGATTCTGCTAATATTAGCAGTTGTTTCTGCAGCATCATTTTTAACTAATTTTTAGTAACTTTTTCTGCTATTTTTACGGACTTATTTGTATGAGTGTAGTAAATTTTTTTCAACTACTGTTTTTAATAATTTGTGTTAATATTATTTTAAAATTTTTTAAATAATTTATTTTATTATACAAATAATATATAATTCAACTTATGTTTTTAATAATTTTTGTTAATATTATTTGGAAATTTTGTAAATAATTTATTTTATTATACAAATAATATATAATTCATTTTCACCGTTCTTGTTAATTTAAATATATATTATTTTTGTTAAAATCAACTATATTTTAAAAAATAAAACTATATTAACTATCAATATTAGTTTAAAAAAAACCCAAAATTGACACTATTGACAAATGTTTGTTGGCACGTTAATTTTTTCCATGTTGAAGCAACATTGGAATCTCTTAAATACTCTTAAAAATCTGAAAAAACTCACTCAACCTCAATGCTTATTATATAGGGAAATGTGTAAAAAAAACACTCAATCTCTCATTTTTTTACAATGTTTACCAACATGTTTTGTTTTCTTTCCCGACTTCACGAACAAAAATAAAGAGTAAAGGTTAACAGAGGAAGAGTGGTATAGAAACCCACTGTTATAATATCAAAAGGTTGCCGCAGTGGGTTTCTATACCACTCTTCCTCTGTTAACCTTTACTCTTTATTTTTGTTAGTGAAGTCGGGAAAGAAAACAAAACATGTTGGTAAACATTGTAAAAAAAAATGAGAGATTGAGTGTTTTTTTTTTACACATTTCCCTATATAATAAGCATTGAGGTTGAGTGAGTTTTTTCAGATTTTTAAGAGTATTTAAGAGATTCCAATGTTGCTTCAACATGGAAAAAATTAACGTGCCAACAAACATTTGTCAATAGTGTCAATTTTGGGTTTTTTATACCCTCCATCCCACTGTGCAGGAGGGTATATATCATTTTGTCATTCCGTTTGTAACTCATCGAAAAAAAAATCTGGGACATAAAAAAAAAATATATTCCTGATCGTTATCAATAGCGAAACCGATATAGCCGTGTCCGTCTGTCTGTCTGTCTGTCTGTCTGTCTGTCTGTCTGTCTGTCTGTCTGTCTGTTGAAATCACGATCACGCTCAAAATAGTTGTGCTAGGATGTTAATTTTTAGTCAAAATTTTGGTCCAATTTCTTAAGCAGTTTGCTATTGGAAATGGGCATATTTGGTCCAGACGTTTAAAAGTTATGGAAGAAAATGTAGAAGCACCTCTAGAATTTTCCATATTAACATGAAAAAATATATTAACTGTGTGTTGTTGTTTTTACTGAATAAGAAAAAAATACATACATACACACCCAGACCTTGAAAGAGATAATTCTTTTTTTGAATTTATATGCATAAAATCGGATTCATTTTATAAATTACTGAATAATTCATAATGCCTTTAAATCAATGATTGGACATTGAATAAAGTGAGATAAGATTTGTTCCTATTTGTGTTGATTCAATTTTGATTCGATTGAATAATTTGGATGTATGTTGGCTTTAGAGGCATCTCACCGATTGATTCTAAATTTTTACTACTGATATAACTCTCTTTGGGGGTCCGAAGAAATTTTTTTTTTCACCGAAAAGCCTGTATGGGGAGTTACTTCGGTTTAAATTTTAAAAATGAACTTAACTATATTTTCTTCATTTATGATAGGGTTGGAACAATATGTACACCATTGGAAAGGTAATAAAAATATCTTTAGGATAGCATTTTTTTGTTGACCCATTATGATTCGGCGTAGGAATTTTAATTTTTTTGTTTTTTTAATGTTTTTATTCCATAAAAATCCTATATAAGAACAAAAATTGTGCTTATTAGAATGTTATCAAGACGAAAAGCTTTGATTTGATATATAGATAGGCTTGACTTCTAATATCTTCGGTGTTTGAAGTGATAAAATTTGAACTACATTTTAAAAGTTTTTAATCTTAAGAATATATTAATAAGTAAAAAATTATGTGGTAGTATACGGTGGTTTTTATAAAAACGGTTTATTTTAAAAAATCTTAAAAATAAATCTCATTCGCCGGTAACGGGTAAACAAACAAAAAAAATGTCGTCCATAAGATATTTTTACTATCTTTCAATGATACATATATATTGTTCCAATCTGACTATAAATTACTTAGATATATGCAGCTAAGTCCATTTCCAAACTTTTCACAGAATTAAACTCCCTACAGAGGTCTTTCCGCGGATTTTTTTTTTAACAGCTTGAAAAGTACTACATCGGGGTAAAAAAAATTCACTGAGATCAACTTATTGCAAAATTGAGATTTAAAATATGAATTAAGGAATTATATTTTTCAAAGGTCTGCATACATCTATATGAATAACATACGCAGTGTTGCCACTTTATGGGTAGGGCATGGATGACAGCAATTATTAAATTGTTTAGTTTTTCACTTAAATTTCAATTCAAATGAATGAATTGAGAAAGTTATCAAATTTGTAAATAAAAAAATATATTATACATAAAAAAAGAATTTAATTCATAAACTAGCCAATAGATAGTGGGTCTATGAATACAACTTAGCAATTACTTCAAAGCATTGTTGGTAGCAGAAACGGAAAGTGTATGTAAAATTCACAATTACGACGTGGAATTACAAAAATTTTAAACTAAAAAATAATGGTGTTGTAAGGATAATGGGATAATGGTATTTGATTAATTTCGGTACTGGTATTTTAAATGTATCGATATTGGAATCTATAAAAGTATTTTAGCGATAGAGCCTACCAACCCTGCCTCAATGTATTTAATTACTTTTGGCTTATGAATGACTTAACATCTAATTGTTAAGTTTACATAAAAATTCCAATATCTATTTTTAATTCATACGAGTTAATGAATTGATTCACAGCGACTGATCATCCACGAATTAAACCGATACATCAGGAAAGTGTATTAATCTATACATGCTTTGAAATTCTTTCGTTATACAAATAAGCTATTAACGTACACAAAAAAATCGTTACCAAGTAATTAAGCAAATTTCAACTAATAAAGTTTTATCGAATAATTTATTATATTGTGTATGCCACAAAAACATTATTTTAGTTAAAGTGCTCCCAATTGCTTGCCAAAGATTTTTTTGTGTGTATTTAAAAACGCAAATAAAACTTGATTTTTGAAAGACTCTAAAATAAGATTATTTTTAAATCGTTCACATGTGATCATAACTGACTCTTATTTACAAGCTTTTTAAGTGTTTTGTTCTAAAGTTAATTTTTTCTCTAAATTTTATGAAGATTCATATAAGACTCAAAAGTTCATCATAAATGCTGCATATTTAAGGAACTTTTCTTTGTAATAATATAACGCCCAGAACGATGGGACAATTGAAATGGCCAAATCACTTTTTTTTTAGTTTACTGATGAGGTTATTACCTTTTTTCGAAGTTCAAATTGTAATAATATGTTAATTGAAGTCATTTATAATTTCATATTTTTTGGGTAATTTTGTCTACACTTTTGGGAATTTTGAATCTTGCTTGTGGCAGCACTGAGATTAAACAAGATTAAACTGAAATATTTACTTGTAGTGGTGGAAAAAATCATACACATTTGTTGCACAGTGGATTGACCGAATACAAAATGGGTAATAATTCATACTTGTTTGTACTTAGTAGAATCCCCGAATAAAAACACCAGGATGGAGGGTATCTAAAGACTCGGCACAGCCGAATTTAATCTTTGGTTTGTATAAGTTCCCAGTCACCTGGGGACTTACACAAACCATCGAGCGGGCTTTAGCCCGCTTGTTTTAAACTAATATTGATAGTTAATATAGTTTTATTTTTTAAAATATAGTTTATTTTAACAAAAATAATATATATTTAAATTAACAAGAACGGTGAAAATGAATTATATATTATTTGTATAATAAAAAAAATTATTTAAAAAATTTTAAAATAATATTAACACAAATTATTAAAAACAGTAGTTGAAAAAAATTTACTACATTCATTAAAAAAACCCCTAAATGGAAAATCAAACTTGACAACACTGATCGAAGAAGTTTTTTTCAAAAGCAAAAAACGAAAAAATGTTTCTCAAATGCTCTTCCGACTCATTTTTTCTCTTAACAACATTATCAACATGTTTTCTTAGCCTTTGCCAAGTTCGCCACACAACAACAAAATTTGGTGAGGACGGTAGTCTCTCTATAGGTTTATACTTGTTGGCAAGGTTGCCAATTTAGCCATTTTCCGGCTAGATCTAGCCATTTTAATTTCATCTAGCCATAAAAAATGGCTAGATTGGATCTAGCCGGAAGATTTAGCCATTTTATTTTGCCCTAGCCATTTTTTCTTTTAATGTTTTACAGTTAATTTCATACAAAAGTGCTTGAATTTTTATGATTTACAAAATTTTAGTACGAAATTTTCAATTTTTAAAACTTATTTGGGTTCACGGCACATGTAGTTTTTACATTCGATTTAAAATCATGTTTTTTGTACAATTTGAATGAAAATATTTTGGAGATTTGGAGGCCTTCATGAAATTCGTGTTAGAACTCTTTATTGTCACCGATTTGTATTAAAATTACACTCATAGAACTAAATTTGTAAAAATAGCAGAAAAAGTTACTAAAAATTAGTTAAAAATGATGCTGCTGAAAAAACTGCTAAAATTAGCAATTTTTTTTTACTAAATACTTGTAAAATAAGAACAGCAAAATAAAACTGTTAAATTTACAGAATTTTAGTTATATTTAAATTAACTTTTAGGTAATTGAAAATAGCAAATTATATTATAAAATCTGCAGAAAATTTTGCTAAATATTAGTAGACTAAAAATAGCAAAAATAAACTGTTATATCTACAAATTTTTTTTTATTTTTAAGCTAAATTTAGTAGAATGTAAATAGCAGTCTATATTGCTAAAATCAGCAAAAATATTTGCTAAAAAATTGTAAACTGATGTTTTCAAAAGCCTTAATTCTTATTTGCATTTAAAAACGAGTAAAAAGGTTAAAGTCGGGCATGCCGACTATATAATACCCTACACCAGTCCGACTTAAAGCCAACTAATGTTTGGATCCGAAATTTGAATGGGTCAAAATTTTCTATAAAATCATAAAAGAAGAGAAAATCGATAATATAGTCCATATGGGCGATAGGTCCAAATATGGACCGATACTATCTAGAATCAATAGGCTTTTTCCTTGGGACCATGTAAGTCAGCGAAACAAATTTTATTGAAATATCTTCGTATTTGCGACCTTCGTATTTGTCGCAAATATTAAGATATTTTGACAAAGCCTATTGATTTTGGTGAAAATCCAGACTGGTGTAGGGTATTGTATAGTCGGCATGCCCGACTTCAACCTTTTTACTCGTTTTTAACTAATTTTTAGTAGGTTTAACTAAATTTTTTACAGACTTTTTTCTATTAGAAAAAGTGAGTTTTAGCATTATTTCCAATTTTAGCCATTTCTAGCCATTTTTTCTCCGTAATCTAGCCATTTTTTTAGTTCAAGTGTTGGCAACCTTGCTTGTTGGTTGCCGTTTCAGCTAAAACAGATACTTCTACAGAAGGATCTATTCTGGGTGAAAGAACTGAATAAAATTGCTAACAGTCTAAATACACCGTAGCACATTGGCTTCAAATGATACCAAAGTGGCGATTAATTGAAATTTTAGAAACAATTTTTTTAAAATAATTTTTGGCATCGGGTAAAAGTGGATAAAATTCTGCATCACTATTTGTCACAATCACTCAAATGATACCAAAGTGGCGATTAATTGAAATTTTAGAATCAATTTTTTTAAATAATTTTTGGTATCGGGTAAAAGTGGATAAAATTCTGAATCACTATTTGTCACAATCACCATACTCATTCCATACTACTCTTACGTACCCAAAGGGTACTCTTTTTTTGTTCACAAGCTGTCCCCAACTCTTTATGAAATTGCAGAAAATTGGTTTGAAAGTACAGAAATTGGTTTAATGTGCACAAATGTCAGAAATATGTGCTGCCATATAAATTTGACCCATTTTTTGTGTTAATGCCCAGCAAAAACATGGTAATGACAGGCCATATAATAATGACTTACCGATAATACGTTATAGAAGTACTTATATATTCGTAGAAAGTAATCACTTACTGGTAATTGATTAAATAAGTACCTACTGATTAAGTATTTTTTTATATTAAAATTTTATTTATAAATTTGTTTTGAACTAAATAGGAAATTTTCCAAAGTAAAAAGTTTTTTTTGCCAATATGAACAACTAGTTTACAATGTAGGGTAACCACTTATTTCCTAACTTCTGAGTAACCACTTATTCTATCTTTGTGAGTAACTACTTATTCTTTCACTATGGGTAACTCATTATTCGCACTTTTTTGTAAGCGAGAGGGTAATGACCACCCCTGAATTTTTGGACATCGCGAACAAAAGTAATGTTGCGAGTAAATAGCCTGGTAAGTAGTGAAACCATTTGTGTGCTACTTACTCGCTTAATTACTTGGTAGTGTCTGTTTTTGCTGGGTGTTAATGCCAGGTTCAGATGGAAATGAAAAATCTCCAAAAATAAATAAAAAAAAAATTGGTCCGATCGGGTCAAAATTTTTAACACAGGTAAAACTTGCAAAACAACTTTGTTTTTTGTCTGTTGGGCCTATCTCGGGAGTTATTTCGGTTTTATACATTTTTTTACATTTACATACTCCTGTTTATTTCTAAAGAACGAAAGAATTGAAAAAACTCAAGAATTAAGATTTTAACTCTGTCGATATGTTGTGTGCTATTTTTGTTTATAATAATTTTATATTCACTACACTCACAATATTTTATCCTTAAAAACAACCTAAAATACATATTAAATTAATTGAAAACACTATTAAAAAAAGGACTACTGATTTTTCATTATATTCAAACCACTTTGCTATTTATTTTCAAACATTGTTTAAACAATCCAGAAAATAAATAAAAATAATTGAAAAGTCTATTAAAACAATCTTCAATTTTTTAACTGACAAAACGTAAAAAAAAACGATTTTGTGGTTTGTTTTTTCATATTTGAAAGTTTTTGTTTATTTCGATTTTCAAAACACTACACCATATACCACAGACAAGTTCATATTTTTATTGGCTATGTTTGTGTGTATGAGTAAAGAATTTCTTGTAATTTGAATTGAAATAATTTTGTATATAAACAAACTATTTTAACAAAAAAGAAAACCGAAAATATTTGAATTTTTTATTTTAAAACAGAAAACAACGAAATTATTTAAATAATTTTTTCTAAAAATAGAATATTTGACTGAAAATAACAACTCCTACAGACGATACATATTTTTTCTGGTTTGTTTTTTATTGGTTGACAAAAAAAGTTAAACAATATGTTTCAATGTATTTTAATTGATTCTTCAATTGAAAACAAACGTTACCTATTATTTTTTAAATAAACCTCAATCGGTTATGGAAAATATATTGTGAGTGTATCCTTATATCATTGTAATTTAAAATTGTGAATTAAATTTTAGAATTTTCAATTCGTTTCAGAATTTTTTAATTGTTTTCCACATATAGTGCAGAAAGTCAAATGAAAAATTCTGAAATACAACTTTTTATTATGAATTTTAATCGATGATATCCGAAATATAATAAAAAATACAGCACAATATAGATTTATATAAAATTATATTTAGCAAAAATGGTTTAAAAATATCAGCAGGGTTACAATTTTGGAAAAATTACCACAAGTTTTTGCAATTTTAAAAATCCCGGGATTCGAGCTTAAGAATAGATACCCATAGTTATCCATGTCAAATTTATATGGAAATATCTGTGGTTAACGTTTTACCTTGATTATGTTGGAAATAAAGATATTCGTCCTATGTCTTATTGCACTTATAATAAAAACTCGGCATAATTAAACCCAATACAGGCAAATTTTACCAAAAACCGGCAAATTTATACTTTTTACTTTTTTTGTAAATATGGCATTCTTCCGCCATAACTAAATACACAAAATGTTGCAACTCAACTTAAAAATGTTGCAACTCAACTTAATTTTAAGAGAAAAATGTTGTATATCGAGTTGGCCCGAGTTCGATTTTTTTCGAGAGAGTTAAGAGTAGCATAATTTCTCTCTATAATATATACTCTTTGTCATAACAAGTATGGACAAGAGATTCGACAAACTAAAAGAAAAGCTGGAAGCAATGATACAAGTTAATGAATTTGATAAGAGGTTGAACTTATTTAAATCTAACGTAGACACTAGGGTATTCAATTAATCGACATTTTAATTTAATCGATTAATCGTTCAAATAATTATTCGGGTTTTTTTCTTAACCGATTAATCGAATAAAATTTTAAAATTAATTGATTAATCGAAAAAATGTTATGTAAAATAATATACATACATTTGTTGTATTTCTCATAATTTTATTTAAAAAAACGAACAAAAACAGTTTTGGAAACTCTTCTAAAATTCATAAAAATAAAAAATGCTATAATTCAGATCATATTTTATCAAAATTTTTATTTCTTCTGTCCAAATCAGGGAGAATCACACCGCAGACCTTTCTTTAAATTTAGCTTTTTATAAAAATTAGCCAGACGTTCATATAATATCTTCAATGAGAAGAAGAATAGATCAACTCGTAGATTAATTTGTACCTATTTCGTATGCATTCAACTCATAAAACACATAAATGTAGAGAGACATTATGTTGAGAATTGATTTTCCCTCTCAGTATCTTCATTATTTCTCATTATACAACGTTTAGTGTAACAAGTGCGTTTGAGTTGAAGTGTTGTACCGGTGATTGCTAATCAGACGGTCTATGAGACCGACTTATAGTTAACTGTTACATTTTCGTCAGGTAAGTTGGTTTTGCTAAATTAGAAATTTTTAGATGAAAATGGACAATTAACGATCAGTTTATATGATTTAATAAAAGAATTATGTTCAAAATTAATTATCGTGAGATTTTCTTTAGATATGGCAGATATTGAGCGCATAAGAGCTATTCTGAATGAAATCGATTCAGATCCAGATTCTGATGTGGAAAGTGGTACTGAATACGAAGATAATATTGATGTGTATGAAGCAAACACTGATACTGAACAAGAAGACTCCGAGGAAAGTGATGTTGAAGATTCACAGGACGCTGAATCGAGTCACAATCACTTTTTTATTGGAAAAGACAAAACTACAAAGTGGATGAAGTCCTTCCCAAAATCTTCAATAAAAACACGGTCGAAAAATTTAATAACAACGCTCCCTGGAGTGAAAGGCACATCATTGAACAGAAAAAGTCCTTGTGAAATATGGAATCTTTTTTTTCCGAAAATGTCATTAATATTATAGTGGATGGTACTAACAAATACATCGAACATATTGGCAAAAATACACCTGATACCAACATTACAGATGCTTTAGAGATAAATGCATTCCTTGGTCTCCTGCTTTTTGCTGGAACTCGGAAAAACGCTCGGCTAAATGCTAAAGATCTTTTTAAAACTGATGGTTCTTCACCCGAAATTTTCCGCCTTACAATGACTCTAAATCGATTCATATTTTTAATGAGCTGCATTAGGTTTGATGACAAAAACACGAGGATCGACCGGTCTTTGTTGGACAAGTTGGCTCCAATCAGAGATTTGTTTGACGAGGTTATGTCCTCTTTTGGCAAACACTTCATTCCTTCGGAGTTTGTAACAATTGACGAAAAATTGGAGCCCTTTAGAGGACGTTGCGGCTTTAGACAGTATATTCCCTCCAAGCCAAATAAATATGGTATCAAAATCTATGCTCTTTGTGACGCCAAGTTATCCTATACACTCAACTTGGAGGTTTATGTTGGCAAACAGCCAGAAGGGCAATACCACATTGATACGTCATCTTTGGCATTAGTCACTCGGCTGTCTCGAATGATCCATGGATCCGGGCGGAACATTACTTGTGATAATTTTTTTACGAGCGTTCCCCTAGCACAAAGTTTGTTAGAAAATTATAAGCTCACTCTAATTGGAACAATCCGTAAAAACAAAAGAGAACTGCCACATGAATTTCTCACAAAAGGACGTAAAGTAAAATCAAGCTTATTCGGATATCATCCAGACTGTACTTTGGTATCCTATATTCCAAAAAAAAGGCAAGAACGTACTCCTCATTTCAACCATGCATGACAATGACACTATTGATGAAGAAACGGGTAAACCTGAAATCATCATAGATTATAATATGACAAAAGGAGGCGTAGATACTGTGGACAAAATGCGTAGATACTGTGGCATTCAATAATCCAGAAGAAAAAAATGTCGTCGCAAATTTCTTGAGGAGCTTTCTTATTATTTAATTAAGCCGCATATTATAAGAAGAGCTTCTCTTCGACACACCGCACTACGTACAAAAGAAAGAATTCAACAAATATGTGGGCTTCCCGCTCCTAATATTCCGCCAAGCTCCAACCCTGGTCGCTGCGTATACTGCGGGTCTAAGAAAAATCGAAAAAGTCGATACAACTGTAAGAAATGTTTTAAATTCTTTTGTCTAGAACACGCAGTAATGGTTTGTAGCGAATGCTACGAAAGCTCTAACGACTGATTGAAATTTACAAAGACTAACCTCATAATGAGGCATATATTTTAAGCATTTTGAAATTAATTTTTTTTAGTGTTCCTGTTTTTTCTTGAATTCATTTTATTTTTTTGTTTAATTTTAAGATATATGTGAATAGAAAAACAACATTTTATAAATGTTGTGTTTTGTGAATGAAATATAAATTGATGCTGTGAGCTAAAAAAAACTTAATTTTGTTTTTTTTTTTTTACTTTAGTTATTTCAGATTAGTTTGTTAAATATGTCCACTGCACAGGTTTTGAAAATTTTGGAACAGTTTTGAGATGCCGAGAAATACTTGAAATCGGTCTGAGAGACCGAGAAATGTGAATGTGTCGCACAAAAATGAAAATAGTCAGGAAGGTTAATTTTGACAAATTTGTTTCTAGCAGAGTTAGCTGAATTGGGCTCTGAAAAGCTCATATGTATAACAGGTTATTTAGTTCTCATCAAACATTATTTAGAACTCATAAATACTAATTGTGACTATAATCTTTTTAACAACTTATTTGTAGATTTACTTTGTTTTTTACCTTTCAGATAAAAAACACCTGGATATGTTTATTTGTCTTTTAATTTACCATTTATTAATTCGAATCCTATCGCTTGGGCTAATATCCTTTGGTAAAGGATATTATGAATGCAGAGTGCTCACTACTTTCGAAAATGACAAAGCAAACTGTTGATATTTTTGTTTTTTCTTTGATATTTAAGATGTTTTTCACAATTTGTTAAATAAGTTTTAATAAAATCCCTTATTTACTTTAATAAAAAATATATATTTTTGAAATATTTTATTAATTTTTTACCAATTTCGATTAATCGTATTAAATTATTCGAATTATTCGTTATTCGAAGTATGGCCATTTTAAATTATTCGAACAATTTTTGAGCAAAACTGTACGATTAATCGAATAACGATTAATCGACTGAATACCCTAGTATTCTCTTAGAATCGATCACGGTAAATATAAAAAAATATTAATGAGAGAGTCTTAAAGCTAGAGACAGTTATGCAGGAAAATATAGCACTAAGAAATGAGACCGAAGAACTTAAAGATGAAATTGGTAATCTTAAAGTATATATTCAAAAGTAGGAGAACTCGATAGTTGCTAGTGATATTCGTATAAATGGGATACCTAGTGTAAATATATATATATTATTTATGAAAAAATTTGTGAAGCTGTTAAAATCGACCCGATTTCAGTTAAAACCATTTACCGGGTTAAAAATACAAGGAGTAGGAAATATATCGATGATGCTCCAATAGTTATAAAGTACCAAAGCCCATATGAACGTAATTACATGCTTAAAATGATAACTACTCATATTAAAGATACTAAAAATCACATATTGTTAAATCATATCGGCATTGAAAGTACAAACATACTCATTCCATGCTACTCTTACGTACTCAACTGGTACTCTTTTTTTTTTGTTCACAAGCTGTCCCCAACTCGATTTACAACCAAAGAGTAAATATTCCCTTATTTAAGGGATTTTTTGTATGAAATTGCAGAAATTTGGTTTTAAAGTACAGGAATTGGTTTAATGTGCAGAAATGTTAAAAATATGTGCTGCCATATAAATTTTACCCATTTTTGTGTGTTAAAAATGCCAGGTTCAGATGGAAATGAAAAAATCTCCAAAAATAAATAAAAAAAAAATTGGTCCGATCGGGTCCAAATTTTTACCACAGGTAAAACTTTTAATTGGGCTTGCAAAACAACTTTGTTTTTTTGTCGGTTGGGCCTATCTCGGGAGTTATTTCGGTTTAAAGTTTGAAGTTGGACTTGCTTATAACTGCGCGATTTTTGGTCGGATTAAGATAGTACGCATACTGTTGGAAATGTATTTAAAATATCTTTCATGTGACATTAACGATTTTTATGTTAATTAACCCATTACGGCTCAATTTAAAAATTTTAACTTTTATAAGTTTTTTTTAGAAAAAAAGGTTTTATTTCAGAAGATTGTGTATTCAAATATATAATTTGTAAGTAGGCCCTGTGCGAGAAGGTTAAATAAATTCTAAACTAAATACAATTTGAAAAAAGGGTTTAAAATTTCTTTAAAAATTTTTTTTTAATTTTTTTCAAATTTCATAGAAATTTGGAAACCTGAATTAGTTTGGATTTTATTTAGCCAGTTCCCACCCATCCTTATTAATATATTACCTGTGTTTGCGTGGCAAACTATCAACGTTGGCTATGTTGTGTGCGTTTGCCGTGATCGGATAAGTACACTCACAATATATTTTCCATAACCGATTGAGGTTTATTTAAAAAGTAATAGGTAAAGTTTGTTTTCAATTGAAGAATCAATTAAAATACATTGAAACATATTGTTTAACAGTTTTTGTCAACCAATAAAAAACAAACCAGAAAAAATATGTATCGTCTGTAGGAGTTGTTATTTTCAGTAAAATATTCTATTTTTAGATTTCTATTTTTATAAAAAATTATTTAAATAATTTCGTTGTTTTCTGTTTTAAAACAAAAAATTCAAATATTTTCGGTTTTCTTTTTTGTTAAAATAGTTTGTTTATATACAAAATTATTTCAATTCAAATTACAAGAAATTCTTTACTCATACACACAAACATAGCCAATAAAAATATGAACGTGTCTGTTGTGTATGGTGTAGTGTTTTGAAAATCGAAACAAAAAAAAAACTTTCAAATATGAAAAAACAAACCACAAAATCGTTTTTTTTACGTTTTGTCAGTTAAAAAATTGATGATTGTTTTAATAGACTTTTCAATTATTTTTATTTCTTTTCTGGATTGTTTAAACAATGTTTGAAAATAAATAGCAAAATGGTTTGAATATAATGAAAAATCAGTAGTCCTTTTTTTAATAGTGTTTTCAATTAATTTAATATGTATTTTAGGTTGTTTTTAAGGATAAAATATTGTGAGTGTATCTTCAGACTTATTCCAATTTCTATTTTCAACTTTAAAGCCCCGCCCACTCGAAAGTAGGCGTCAAAATTTCGACGTTTCGACAAAAAATATTTATATTTTTGAACTCACAATAAAAATATCTATCTACGATAAAAATTATGAACTCATCAGAGTTATTCCCGTAAATTGCACTTTAGCAACAATTTAGTTTTCTTTAACTGTTAACTTATTTTAAAATAAATTAAGTTTAATGCTTACCCATAGTTATCCATGTCAAATTTATATGGAAATATCTGTGGTTAACGTTTTACCTTGATTATGTTGGAAATAAAGATATTCGTCCTATGCCTTATTAGCCTTATAACATTTATAATAAAAACTCGGCATAATTAAACCCAAAACAGACAAATTTTACCAAAAACCGGCAAATTTAACTTTTTACTTTTTTTGTAAATATGGCATTCTTCCACCATAACTAAATACACAAAATGTTGCAACTCAACATAAAAATGTTGCAACTCAACTTATTTTTAAAAGAAAAATGTTGTACATCGAGTTGGCCCGAGTTCGATTGTTTTTCGAGAGAGTTAAGAGTAGCATAATTTCTCTCTATAATATATACTCTTTGGTACAAAACCGTTCTTTATTAACGAAAATTTCAACCCGGAAAATCACCGATTTTTCTTGCAGCTCGAAGTTTAAAGAAGGATAACAAGATATCGTCTGCATACACCAACCGGGGTTTAGTATATATTCGGAAGTGAAGAGCCTCTTTGAATTAACACCATTGAGATACTAAAGGAGTTATTTCATTTTCAAAGTAACGCTGATGGAAATACGTATGAATGCCATGATACAGAGATACATAATTCTAGTAGTAATGATGTTTCCCAAGCTTTTAATTAAATTAGAATACTGCTTCACTCTCTCAAATTTTTTTAATATTTTTAATTAAAAGTTTTGCCTTTTATTTATTTATCATTTGATTGCTATTTATATTTATATTTTTGCTTGCATTGCTTTTAAATATTTAATTTTCAATGGTGGTTATACCGTCACATAATAATACGAGGGTTGGTTCGATAGAAAATATTTTCAATATGGTTAGAATTATTTCAAAAAGAAAAAGTGGTCTTAAAATTTGCCATTTGAATGCTTAAAGTTTAAACAACAAAATGGATGAGTTCAGGTTGATATTTGAGGAATCTGGTATAGATATAGTTTGCGTTTCTGAAACATGGTTTATTCCAGACGTTCATGATGATTTATACAAGTTATCTGGCTACAGACTATTTTGAGCTGACAGAACCACTCCTGCCGGTGGAGTTGCTATCTACATTAAATCATCAATAAACTGTAAAATAAAATGCGTCCCGTTTTTAGTCGACATTGACAAGGAAAAGTATAATGATCCCAATGGTAAGATAGAAACCTTGTATTTAGAGATTTTTAGCAAAGAACAAAAACTATTACTAGGCACGTGTATAGGCCGAATAAGAAAATAAAAATGGATGAGTGGTTAACTAAATTATCAACAATAACAATGGGCTACATTGATGTTATACTAGTTGGTGATTTTAACAATGATATATATACCAATAAAGGACTAATGGAGAGTATGAGTGCAATAGAATTACATCTGGTAAATTCTTCGATTCCAACTCATTTCACAAAAACTACAAATACACTGTTGGATCTCTGCTTTGTAAAGGATTTATCCCGGTTATTGCCATTCGACCAACTTTCAGCTTCTTTGTTTTCAAAACATGATATTATTTTGTTGTTATACGATTACCAGAGTGATGTTAACAATGAACAAATTATATCTTACAGAGATTTTAGAAACATTAATTATCAGTCTTTAGAAGCTGAACTTCCCACAATTGTATGGAACCAAGTTTTCCTTATGGCTGCTGTAGATGAACAAATCATGTTCATACACAACAATATGGACTACCTTTACAACAAATATATTACAGTTAAGACAAAAAAGATTCGCCGTGAGCAACCTTGGTTCTCAAATCAAATCAAATTACTTATTGAAAAAAGAAATCATACTTATTTTAGGTGGAAAAGGTTTAAGACAACAGAGCTTCACAATATGTATGTTTAAAGTATTACGGAGAAAAGTAACCACAAAGGTCCGGATCAGTAAATCAAAATTTTATGAAGACAAATTTAAATCTGCAGTTTGCTCGAAAAAGAAATGGAGGGAAATACATAATATGGGAATTAGAAATAAAACTAATAATATAACTGAAAACAATCTCGATATTAATCAATTAAACTCTGCATTCGTAAACATACCTATGCCAGATGCAGATGTCAATTATTACAATACCCTATTTGCTAACAATTCTAATGCGGATGAAAGTAGTTTTGAAGTCATAAATGTTACCAATGAAGATGTTTTAGAATCCTTCTTAAGTATAAAATCTGATTTAATAGGACATGACAGAATTCACCCCAAATTCATAAAACTTATACTTCCTTTCGTTTTGCCACACATTACACATCTGTTCAATACAATAATAACTACGTCTATTTACCCATATGCTTGGAAACATGCTAAAATTATTCCAATACCCAAATCAGATAAGGACTATCGTCCTATTGCAATTTTGCCTTATCTGTCAAAACTTTTTGAACGTCTAATCCACACGCAGATAAGCAAATATATTTAAGCGAATTCTTTATTAACTGAAAGGCAATCCGGTTTTAGACCAAAACACAGTTGCCTCATAGCCTTGACTGATGTATCTGAGGAATTACGGGACAAATTCATTCTAAGGCGTTTGATACATGTGTAACTTTTCTTCGACCGCTGTAAAGCTGATGTCTTCGTACCTGTATTGTAGATCGCAATCGGTATTCCACTAGAAAATGCTGAAATTTCAACAAACCGGGTCTGTGGGAAATGTGAAAACACTTGTGCATGCTCACGCAGTTCGTTCTGCTCGCCCAGTTTGTTCGGGCCGTACTTCTTCGAAAATGAGGTCGGCCAAGCAGTTACCGTGAATGGTGTTCGCTGTCGAGATATGATAACGGACTTCTTGTGGCCAGAAATTGAGGATATGGACCCGGAGGATATGTGCTTCCAACAGGCTCTTTTGCGCGAGAAGTTCAATGGCCATGTTATCTCACGTCGTAGCGATGTTAATTGGCCACGATCATGTGATTTGACACCGTTGGACTTTTTTCTTTGGGGATATTTAAATGAAAAAGTGTACGTCGATAAGCCAAGAACAATTCAAGAGCTAAATGATGAGATAATTCGGCACATTAACGACATTGAACCTCAATTATGTCTCAAAGTCATTGAAAATATGGACCATCGGATAGAGGTATGCCACCGAAGCCGTGGCGAGCACTTGTCCGATATTTTGTTTCACACATAATTGTCGTAGATCCTTCTATCATAATAAAAAATATTAAGATAATTCTCTGAAAACTTTTTGTTTTATTTACAATTAACATCGTGCGTTTTGGTTGGTCCACCCTTCATAAAAATGAAGTGAACAAAGTCAAAAAAACTTTTAAGTGCAAAATATATGTGTTTCTGTGTGAATTTTGAGACTAAAATTATACGCATTTTAATTTTTTCTTCTTTTAAAGATAGTTTTGGGTTAAAAAAGTGATTTTGTGCGTTCCCGTACTTTTAGGCAATTTTGTCATTTAGATAGAGGATTTTGTGCTTACTCTGATTTTACTGAAATTTACAAAAAAGTAAAGGAGCACACTTAACTTAACTTTTTTAAGTTTCATAAGCTTCCACAGTAAATAAAAAAAAACGAGAGAAATTAAACAAAAAATTTTTCAAAAGCCCCCCCCCCCCCCGAAATGAATTCCTAGCTACGTGCCTGTTTTAATACATATTTTCACACATTCTTTTAAAATTACATTTATATATATTTTGTATTTTTCTCTCTTGTTATCTTTGCCTGTTGTCTACAAATGAAATAAAAATTTTAATGAAATTTAAAAATAACAGACAAAGCAACAACAAAAATTATTCTTTGTTGCTTTGTGTATAATTTGCAAATTTTATTGCATTTTTTATTGCATTTGAAGTTAAACTAGAAAAAGATTTACAAAATGACGATGGCTTTAAAAATATTATACAAATATCTAATAGTAGTTTAAGTGCTAGCAAAAAAAGTGAACTCAAAAATGAATATTCCACAAAGGAATTAGAAGCTTTAAAATATGCACCAATAACTTCCGTGGAAGTGGAACAATCATTCTCAATGAATGAAAACTTTTTAAGACCAAATCGTCAAAGTTTCTCATTTGAAAATTAAAAAAAAAAATTGTTTATTTACAAAAATAAAGCTTTAGTTTAAGTTTTATACAAACATCTTATCTAAATTTGTAAGTTAATGAGAGTAAATTGTTTTCATATATTTAGTTAGAATATTCTTCTACCTCAAGTCCAAATTCTAATATGACAATATCATATTACAACAACAAATAAAAATCTAATATGACAATATCATATTAGAATTTGGACTTGAGGTAGAAGAATATTCTAACTAAATATATGAAAATATAGAAAGTCCGAAAAAACAATTTCTGTATTTTTTAATGCAAAAATTAAGATAATTGTTGAAAATAAGCACACCACGGCTAAAATCTCATTAAAATATTTATTTTGTTTTGAGTTTAAAATTAGTTGTTTTTACAAAATGTATTGACAACAGACATACATATAAATAGTACCCAAAGGGTACTTTTATGTAAGTGTTGCTTTCAAAAGGAGTTGATTTTATAGCTGGTTTTACCAAATCAGACAGTTCATATACGAAAGTACAAAATTCTCGTCCCGTTGATTTTTTGTACCTTATGTAATGTCTCGGTTTGAGTAAGAAAGTTATCATTTTCTTATTGCGGACAACTGAAGAGTAGAGTGATGTCTACGAAACAATTGTATTGTCTATCATGAAAATGATCAACACCTTTTTGAAACAACAATTAAAAATCTAATATGATATTGTCATATTAGAATTTGGACTTGAGGTAGAAGAATATTCTAACTAAATATATGAAAATATAGAAAGTCCGAAAAAAATTTTTGTATTTTTTAATGCAAAAATTAAGATAATTGTTGTAAATTGTTTTTGTTACGTTTTTTGTGTTTTTTGCTGTTAATAAACATTGAAATAAATCAATAATAAATGCGTATTTCTTTAGTACTAAATGCATATTTTTAAATTTTTAATACATGTTTTATGTACATAAAACATGTTTATAAAAGCATGAAAATCGGAGCTAGGGTTATATAGTTGCAACAAAAAGTCGACTTTTTGACTTTTTTCAAATTTTGAAAAGTCGACTTTTCGACTTTCCTACTTTTTATAGGTAAAAGTCGATTAATCGACTTTTTGACTTTTTTCAAATTTTGAAAAGTCGACTTTTCGACTTTTTATAGGTAAAAGTCGATTAATCGACTTTTTATATGAAAATTTCTAAATAGCAAAAAATCATATTTTTGAGCTTATTTGGGGGTCAGATTCGAAACGTAGAATTGCACCTTGTTGATAATGAGCATAAATTCGACTTTTATGCATATAAAATAAAATTTTTCCTTGTTTTTTATCATCGCACAGTGGTTTTAAACATAAAATGTAGCACAAAACTTATATACATTAAGGCTTATTTAACAACCTAATTTCGTAAAACACTTGGGTGAAGTGAAGGGAACTTTCAATGTAAATTGTTTTTGTAACAAAAACAATTTCTATAGAAATAACGCAAGACTTCAAGAAAATTACCCCCTTATTCTTATACATTTAAATGCATGGTGTAGCCATATGGCAACATACCAGTTTTTTTTAATAAAAACCCCCACTTGATGTATAAAACTGCATTTTTGGGCTTTGGAGCCCCTTCTATAGACAGTGTTCTTTTAGTTTTTTGAGCATCACCTTGGTATTTTAAGCTGGCAGAGTTAAACTTTTAACTGTCCAGTTCATTTTTTAACTGACAAAAAAAGCATGTTTAAACGATGTAGGTTAAAAGGTTGGATTAATTGTAATCAAGTATTTACAATAATTTCTCTGTCTAAAAAAATTGGGGAGCTATATTTTACGCACCTGTGAAAACTTAAAATTAAGTTCAAAAATTTTCTAGCTTTCAACAAATGATGAGCGTAGATTGCATACACCGTCGTAGGTAGACCATTTTTCTAGGGGGGCTATAGCCTTTTAAATTTTTGGTTCCTCTGTTTTCATTATGATCATCAGTGCTATCGGCAGATACCTATTCTGACAAGTTCTGCTTTAAGGTTTACCCAATAAGCGCTACAAAAATTTAAGTGAAATCAAAGTCAAGGCTTACATTTTGTTTAAATTTCACTTTGATTTTATGACTTACTTTTCCAGTAATACTAATACACTGATAGAAATAAATCTGTGCAAATAGCAGATAATATGGATAAAAATGGCCCTGCAAAAAATAAATGCCGAATCTGTTTAGTAAATTTTAGTTAGATAAAACTACCCTTCTCATATTAGCAAAACAATTATCTCAATAGTAGACAAAACACAATGAAAAAACTGTTATTTCAATAAATTTTTTGTTAAAAGTTAAACTTAGTTAAATGCCAATAATATTCTATCCTGCTGAAATTAACGAAAAGTTTTGTTGAAAAATTGTTATTAAGACCTGTTAACTTATCCCTAAACTAAGTTTAGTACTTAACCATAGTTTTGAATCTCAAATTTATATGAAAATATCTGGGGTTAACGTTTAACCATGGTTACATTGGAAAAACGTTACTTGCCCTAAGTATAATTCAAAAAGTCTAAATTCATTGAAATCGACCGACAATTTAAGAAGCCAAGGGTTCCGAAAGCTTGTTATCACTCGAGGTGGTCTACTTTGCACGCTGGTGCTAAATAAATGCCCTATTAATAAAACAGGTTGACCAAAAGCCTTATTCCTACTCTTCTATATTCTATAAACTTTGTCCAAATCGGACGATTAGTTTAGAAGTTGTGTATGTATTACCACTTCTCTCAGTTTAAAACCACTGTGTGTCGTAGACATTTTAGAGTTTTTTATGTCATATTTCACTGTTTTGTTTTCCAATAAATTAGCAACACTTGCTTAATTTTTTCTATTGTGTTATATCAGCGAAAACAAAATTTACTTCTTAGCCATATGGTAATAAGTAAAAAAGTCGAAAGCAAAAGTCGACTTTTCGACTTTTGCATCACTTTCAAAAAGTCGAAAATTTTCGCAAAAAGTCGATTAATCGATTAGTCGAAAGTCGACTTATAGAACTCTAATCGGAGCATTACTCATTATGATCTGAGAGAACACATTCTGATAACTTCCTTGTAAGTGCGTTAATTTGACGCAACATCTTGCTATGATTTGTATGTAAATTGTTGTTGTTACAAAAACAATTTATATGAAAAGTAAAAGCAGGCGGTTTTCATCGCTTCCCTATAAACAATTTCACTGGAATTCAAGTTGAAATCAAGTTCAATTCCAGCCCTGTTTTCCAGTTTCAAGGTTTTAATACAACTTTTATTACATTTTATTTCAATAGCATACTCCAGCAAAAGGGAAACAAAAATTCAAGTTTAAAATATTTTTGTTAAATATACAAATGCTAGAGTTTGAAAACTACTTTACTTCAAGCAAAATTTAAAGCACTTGAATTTTTAAAACCTATGTGTTTATTGGGTTCTTTCGAACATTAACAGTTTGTATCGAAAAATGTTAGCCTTTGAATTTTTCGATACAAATTAAGAATACAGTGATTTAACATAGGTACACGGAGGAAAAAGACGTTTTTGTATATGTTTGGAGGTAATCAATGTATGTTTACAAACTACCATATATGTATTTGCAGTGTGCTTCCAATTATATTGTATTTATAGTTCATATACATATATTTCCCGGTAATAATTATATTTGTGGATACAATTAACATATATTTGGAAAAACGGCGAATTTCCATTCTTGATACATATAAAGTTGTATGTAGCCATTATAACTTTTTTAGTTGGTAATAATCGTTTAGTTTAGCTAGACTGCATCTAGTCAGAAAATTTAGTGATATTTTTCCTTTATTTATTAATTTTATTGTGAAAGATGTAAAAAAATAAAATAAATTAGTATAAATAAAACATAAAATTGTGTTAAAAAGAAAAAAAAAATATTTAATTGTGTATATTAAAGTATTAACTAATAATAAGAGTTTTTAATTAATATTTGTTAATAAAAATAAATAAAAAATAAATGTAGAGATTGTAGTTATTGTTTTTCAATGAATGTATTAGATGTAAAATTCATTGTGATTTATAATATATTTAGTTATTAAATAATCGCCAAACAGTAGATGTATTAATTTTACTTTTTATATTTTTCCATTAAAATATAGAGAAATTTGGAGAGTAGAATAAATACGCCTATTGTTTGGCATATATTAATAATTGCTTTATAACTAAATATATTATTTATATATAGTATTTGCATGGAAACATAATTTGTTTATGACATACATATTATATGTTTGCTGCCAAACATATAATATTTGTCGATAGCGTCTATTTCATTTCATCCAAACATTATATATTTACAGGCAAACATAATATATTTGCTTGCAAATATATATTGTTTCTAGTAAAAACACGGCGAATATGTTTAACAATTTCTCCAAATATTATATATTACCAGCAAAAATATGTTTGGGACAGGCCGTTTTTTTTCAGCGTGTAGGGAGAGTTGGGTAGTCTTTTAATTATATAGTCGTTGATAAAAGTACCCAGTAAATCTGTAAATAACAGCATAAAATATCACCTTGCATTGACTTGTATGTAAATTTTTCTTGTTACAAAAACAGTTTGTATGGAAAATAAAATTACCCAGTCAATCTTTATATAACAGCATAAAATGTCATATTAGACAAAAACATAAGTTTTTGAAAATTTGGTGCAAATGCAAACAACATTTAGCACTTTTGAAAACATTATTATCTTTCCCGACTAGATCTTGTTCACGCATGAACTGATATTTCTAAACAAATATGTTTTAGCTCAAAGTCATAGCTGCGGATACCATTTGTTAATGTTTAAATATGAGGAAAAAATTGCAGAAAATATCTGCTATTCCCTAAACGAATATTGAAGTTAAAATTGAAAATTGAATTAAAATGAAGCCATTCGCGCTATTGTCATTATATATCAACAAACATCTTACACATAGTATATACAGTTACTTGCTGTGAAATACATACAACGATTTTGAAGCGCGTTAATCTAACTTTGTCAAATGCGCCAAAAAACAAATAAACACAATAACAGCGACATCGAAAACGCCCAAACAACATGGCACTAAACTTTAAATCTACAATTGTAGAGAAAATGACAAAACAAAAATAACATTGATTTGAAGTGGAAACCAGGGCTGCCAGAATTGCCGATTTTTTGGCATTTTGCCGATTTTTTATTAAAAAATATGCAAAATGCCGATTTTTGGTCGAAAAATGCCGATTTTTTTTTAAAACTCAAAAACACGAAATTTTAATTTTTGGTGATTTACAATTTATTAATCAATAAGAAAATAATTCTATCTTTGACATTTCGAAAGTTCATGTAAATTTATGTTTGTTATCGTTAGCTGAAAATGAATGTTAACAAAATATCTTTGCGATCAACAAATTTTCAGCAAAATGGCATCGATTTGTTAATGCTTGTTTTTTTTTCATATTTTGCTGCAAATGCATGTTTTTAAAATATTTTGTTGCATATTCTGGTATAAATACATATTTTTTTGCATTATTTGCTAAAAACGGATATTTTTTAGCATACTTTTTGGTATTTACTTTAAAACTGTATTTTTGCCTATACACTGTGCAAAAAAAATCTTTTTAAAATTTATAAATATCATGTTAGGATTTGCACTTTAGGTAAAACAATATTCTTTTCTGATTTCTAAATATTTTTCAAAATTTTTTTGATCCCGAATACAAAAATATCAAACATAAATCAATTTCTGACGATGATTAATGGCAATTTTCTATGTTTAAACTAATTTTAAAGACAAAATTTGTAATACTAAAACTGAATTGATAATATCAATATATTTAAAATTTGAAATGCATATTTTTAAAATCTTAAGTGCGTATTTTTCGATTTTAATCATGCATACATCTTATGTACAGCTATGGACATAGAAATAGGACACTTCATACAAAATTATCTGCATTATAAATAGGGTTGCCAGACGGGCTTGATTTGGCTTGATTGTCAAGCTTTTTCTATGCGTGTCAAGAAAAAAGAAAAAATGTCATTTGTCAAGCTAAAATGGAATTTTAGAAATTTTTCTATCATATTGATAAGAAAAATGAACCATTAGCAAAAAAAAACCAATTGTTTTTAAATGTAGCATGACTAATTTTTACGGATAAATGACTGTTTCCATGGTAGTAAAGCATAAAAAGTCTTTCTTTGAATGAAAAGGAAACGTTTGAGTTAGAAGCTAACCAATTTTTACAAAATGCTGTAAAATACTTAGAAAAAAGATATGATTTTGGAGAAAAATACGTTTTTTTTTAGCAAATTACTGTTTTAAATATAAAAAACTCGTTGTTGTCAAGGGATAATTAAGCAAAGCTGTCATTTGTTTAAAAATATCAAATTCAATTAATATTGATATGTTGTATGCAGATTACTGCTGCCTTCGGGAAGTTTTTGAAGAATTGTCAAGAGACATATCCATTGACAACATATGGGCCCACTTCTTTAAAAAATGTGGTACAAAGAATGTAGAAAATCTGTATAAATTAATATCATTTAAATTTTCAAGTCAATTTTGAAGTTTTTCGCTAATTTAACTAAATTGTAAATTGTCAAGAAAAATCAAGCCTTTTTTTTAATGTCAAGAAAAATCAAGCTTTTTTCTCTGAATGTCAAGCTTTTTGCCTATTTCGATCTGGCAAGCCTAATTATAAAGCAATAATTATATTTCTTTTCTATTATAGTAAACTGTAATCAAGTAGTCTCAGATTATATATAAAACTTTGCAATATTTAAAACATGCAAATATTTACAACAAAATTACTTTACTTTGTTCATATTTGACTTAGACATATAAATAGTACAGTTGCAATAATTGTCAAAATTTTACTCGATGCACTTAGTAATAATTTTCTTCTCATAATTTGCGTTTAAAATAAGTAAATTCTTTTCTAATTGTACCAATATGGGACGTGGAAAACATTATAATCCAGAAAAACGAAGACTTATATCTCAATTCCACAACGAGATGAAATCTCCAACTGAAATTGCTAAAATACTAAAGTGTTCGCGAAATATGGTATACAATGCTATTCGTCTATGTGCTGCCGAAAAGAAATATCATACGCAAAATAAAGAACGGAAGCCAATCCGTCGTAAAACTACAACTTATATGGACAGGACTATAGTACGCAAAAGCATTATTTATGTCCTCGCGTCAAATAAATAATGAAATCAGGGTAAAATTCAACGTTCAAGTGTCAGACAGGTTAGTAAGAAGAGGACTAAATGAAGCAAACTTATTTGGACGAATAAGTAGAAAGAAGCCTCTTCTTTCAAAAAAAAATATTAAGAAACGTACACACAGAAAATAAATTGGTTGGAATTCCATCGGAACCAACGAAATATTTTCATCATTCAATAATTTTAATTGCAGTTATTTAAAATTCATCATCAGGAAAGTTATATTTATTTGTGAACAGAAAATATATATGATGAACCAAAATACTGTCACCTTATCCAACATATTGGCTTTTCTAACCAATATTGAAAAAATACTAACTTCTACATTACCTTCAATACCAACAACCACCAATTTATCGAAGACTTAGTCATTTGAATAAAATATCGGCAGCAAAAATCTAGTATCAGTTGTGTTTCAATAAAATCGATCACTCTATCCAAAGTATTAGTTTTTCCAATCAATTTAAAAATTTTTTTTAACTTTAGTAGCTTTAACCATTAATTTCCATTAATTTGGTAATTGTAATAATATATTGAGACAAGGAACAGAAGTTTTATTTATCATAATAAAATTTTGGAATCTATCATATTTTTTCGTTTCATACATATGCGTGTTTAAATTCTAAGTTAGACAACAACTAAACGTAAGTATCTGTGGCGCAGGAGGTAGAGACACAGCCTTATATCTTTAGAGATTTGAGTTCAAACCTCAACCAAGACATTATTTTTTTTTTTAATAATTTTTTTGTTGATTCAAATTAAAAGACACAATTGATTTTCTGTTGTGAATATAATTTTATTCAAAAACAAAATATTCAAATTTTCAACCTGAAGAAATTCAAATTTGAAATTTGACAAAAGAAATTTATGTCGAGTTTAGCCTAGAGGAAAAGCATTGGGCTGACAAACGGAAGGTCCCTGGTTCAATCCCGATTCGCGATATGAATTTTTTTAATTTTTTTTTTATTCAAATAAAAGACACAACTGATTTTCTGTTGTTGATATAATTTTATTTATAGACAAAATATTCAAACCTGAAGAAATTCAAATTTGAAATTTGACTAAAAAAATTTAAATAGAGCTTAGCTTAGAGGGAAAGCAATGGGCTGACAAGCGGATGGTCGCCGATTCGATCCCAGTTAGCGACATAAAAAATTTTAATTTTTAAATAAATTTTGTGGAACGTGTTTTTCTATTTATAGAATTTATAATCCACAAACATTAAAGTAATCTATTAACACAACAAAAATTCAAAAATTGTAAATAAATTTCGGTAGTTACAATGGTATTAAAAATAAATAAAAGTGATTGTACCTGGAACTACAAAAATTCGGTTGGCGAAAAATTCGGTTGGAACTACTAATCTGTTTTCTGTGTGTATTGATTTTGCCAAAACCCACAAAGAAAATGAGTTGTCCTTTTGGGAAAATGTGCTTTAGAGCGTTGAAACGAAGGTAAATCGTGTCGTACTAGATGGTAGAACATTTGTACACCGCCCAAAAAACCAGGCTTTAAACATTAAGTACACTCAGAAGACCTTGAAACACGGAGGGGGGGGGGGGTAATATTATGGTATGGGGGGTTTTTTCCTGGCGTGGTGTTGGGCCTATCGTAAAAGTAGAGCACAAAATGGACAGGGTTCAATATTTGAGCATTCTTAAGAATGTTATGGAGCCATTTATCTATGAAACTATGCCAGTTAAGTGGACATTTATGCAAAACAATGATCCGAACCATTCGTGAACATATTGAAGGATTGGTTTTTACAAGAACAAATTAAAGTTTTGGACTGGCCAGCCCAAAGTCCGGACCTTAATTCAATAGAAAATCTATGGAATGATGTAAAAACAAAAGTTTCGCAAAACAATTACAAAAATTCCACCGAACTTTGGGGTGGTATTCAAGAAGCCTGGTATTCTATATCAAAAGAAAGATGCCGGAGATTAGTTGAAAGTAGGCAATGAAGATGCGAAGCGGTTATTGATAATAATGGATACAGGACAAAATATTAGTGTAATATTAACGCTAAAAAAATAATAATTGTTTTAAAAACCCAAAAAATGTACGGTTTTTTTTTTGTAAAAATATAAAATGTGTCCTATTTAGAAGTCCAGGTATTTTTATTAGTTTATGCATATTTAAAAATATATATAAAATAGTTGAAGGATTTTTATTTAAATAAAGAATGAATTACAATCATCAATAATAACACTTCCCGTATATGAAATAAAAAATTTTATTTTTGTTTTATTTTTTAAAGTAAATAATTATGTTTCTTAACATATAAAAGTGTCCTATTTCCATGTCCATAGCTGTACATAAAACACGATTATAAATGCATGATTATACGAGCCCTAGTAATAATAGGCCTTTTTTAATCGCTGGATTTATTTTTAGATTTAATTTATTTTGTTAGAAAATCCACATTTTATTTTTTAATTTTTAAATATAAATATTTTTATCCAAATTCTACACTTATTCGCCAAGATAATGTGAAAGGAAAAATTTAAATTTTTCGAAAACGCAATTTCTGGAATTAAATTAAGCTAAATCCCGGTGTTCACATTTTTACAAAGTTTAATGATTTTCTTTCACATTATATTAGCGAATAAGTATTCGATTTTGATAAATACATTAAATTTTGAAAATTAAAGAACAAAATGTGAATATTTAAACGAAATAAAATAAATCCAGTGATTAAAAAAAGGGCCAATATTTGCATAATATTTCAAGATGTACGGGTACCTTAAGTTCGGAGAAGAACTATTTTTAAAAGCTGTAAAATTAATTTATGTACATAGTATTGCTCAGATAATATCTGAATATGTATTATAAAAATATTCATAAAATTACAACTAACATTTTTTTATTATTATCTCATTTATCTCTTAAGCCTTTATTTTTATTTAATTGTTAAACTTAAAACATATTATTTTACACGTAAAGTAATCTAAATATTACATAAATGAGTATTTCTGAAAGTGCCGATTTTTTTTTGCCGATTTTTAAAAATCAAAATACCGAAAATGCCGATTTTTTTGGGAAAAAGTGCCGATTTTTCATCAAAATCATCTGGCAGCCCTGGTGGAAACACAAAATAGGGAGGATATGAAAAAATTTTGTTGCAAAAATATGACATTAAAACGTGCATACAAAACTGCAATTCACACGCTAAAACTAAATCAACACCGACACAATAACATTGTCGTGCTAAAAACATTCCTCAATACATACAGTATTACACAAAACAAAAGCAACAAAACATACCTTAATTTTAATTTAAAAAAAATATTTTGAGGGAGTTCTATTACCTTACATGGGGAAAACAAATTTTTAGTTATGAGGCCTATAGACTACTCAAGTTACTTGCACAATAATGAATTTGTGCAGGTCAGTTGAACAGTGTGTGGCCTGGTTTGTGTACTTGTACAAGTATATTTTTAGACATGAGTAAAAATCAAAACGATTTTGATTTTTACACCCAGGAAAAAGATTGGTTGGAATTCGATCAGAACTATTAACTTGAATTTGCCAGGACGTTATTTTATTTGGAGTTACCTATAATTGAATACTACACCAAAAATATTTTACTAGGTATGAAAATAGGGAAAGCAAACTAAAAAACAATCCTTGTAACAAATTATTGGTATCTCCGACCAATTTTAAAATTAGTATCAGTTTAGTAATTCTATGCAGTAGAAGCAGCCATTTATTTAGTCAATATATAAGAAAGTTGGTGTTATCTATCACCTTTATTAAAAAAGTTTCAATATTCGAAACCGGTAACTACAAATACGGGTATCCTAATCAAATGTGACCTTAAAGTCGAGTTTCTGTAGAACCAACCGAATTGTGGATTGTATTGATTACACACACAACTATTAATTGGTATTGATAGACGAAGTTTATACTATATTTGTTTTCCATACTAAACATATAAATTCAAAATTAGACATTAAAATTAATAAGTTTTTGTGGTTTAGTGGGTGAGGAGTTGGCGTAGTACGCCAGATTTCCGGGTTCGAATCCAGGAAAAGACAAAAATTTAGATGTTGTTTTTTTAATAAAAATAAAATATTCTTAAGTATAAAAAGTAAATATGGCTAAGAAAATTAAAAGTAGTTGTGGTGCAGTGGGTAAGAGTGTGGATTATTAATCAGAATGAATGGGTTCAATACCAGAGAATTGAAAAAAAGTTTTTTAATTTCAATAAAATTTTGTGGAACATAATAATATGTATGTGGAATATAACATTGAATTAGACAACCGAATATCGGCATTCGCGACGAAAAATATAATTTAATATAAAGATAGTTGTCGTAACCGCACGAATTCGATTGGCAAAAAATTCGGTGGCCACAACTGAGACTGTTTTGTGGGTGTACGCAATATTTCAGAACTTGTGCAAGTCATTTATTTTTGAAGAGTGAACATTAGACCGTACCTCAAAAAAAAGTTCGCCGTACACCCTTCATATTGGAGGATGTACGGCGCACTTTTTTTTTGCCTGTAAGGTGGTACGCTCTAGTGAACATCATAAATACGGATAAAAAAATTAAAAGTATGAATAAACGTACAGTAAAAAATGTCAATATAAATTTATTAACATCGCCAACGAATTTCAGGTATTTTGGCCTACGCAAAGTGTGAAATAAAGCTTTTAAAGACTAATATTTCCTCATAGCAATAACAATCCGCTACATGTTTCTGCTGCTATGTGTAAATTAAAATGAATATTGCACAGTTTACTTGAATGGTGTGTGGCGAGTAAGGTGACTTGAACAAACTCGTTATTGTGCAAGTGACTTGCATAGTTTATTTGCCGCATTATTGAATGAACTGCCGCAAGCGGTGGTGTAGGGGTAAACAGTTATATATTTATCCCTACACCACTACGTGGACAATTAAACCCCCACAAATATTGGAGCTAGACCTTTTAGTACACCGATCGATTCAGAATAATTTTTTGTTTAATTTTAACGATATCAGTTTGTCCATCCGTTCGTGTGTCCATGTATTTTGAAGAAATTTGGTACACCGACTCCGTCGTCCCAAGGACCAAGTCTGTTATTTTCGGTTTAAATCCGTCCATGGTTGGATCTAGTGCCCACTTAACAAAAAATTTAAGTTTTAAACACAAATCTCCAATTCTTATGTTTTAATTTTTTTTTTTAATTAAAAAAAAGATAGCGATTGGTATTTAAGGTTTTATTAAGAACAACTGCGGATTAAAAACGTTAACAATTACTTTTTATTTTCAGTGATGTAGTTTGGCGGATTTCGAAAAGACTGCAAATTTTATCAAAATATCAATTTTTAATTGAAATTGAAATATTTAAAGGTCAGTTAAAATATTAATTGATTCAATTATATATATTATATTTGTTTAAAATCAAATTTTATTTTAAATGTATCTTTAGTTAAATAATTAATGTTAATCATTTTTTCTGTTTGCGTATTTGGCCGGAATATTACAGCACCAGCATCCTCCAAATAAATGGAATATGGAGATATATTAAATTGCTCCAATTGGAGGTCAAAAATCAAGTTTTATGAGATTTTCTTAATATACGAGTATTAATTAAAGGAAATTAACGTTTATATTTTCATATAGACTCCCATAGCACTTAAGAGTTAACCCTTAAATGCATGGTGTAGCCGGTTTTTTAATAAAAAAAAAACCCTCTTGATGCACAAAACTGCAAAAATCTTGGTTTTGCTCTGTATATTTGTGAGAAATGTAAACACGCGTTTTTTTACAAAAAGTGTAATATTCAAAAATATTTGTTTAAATATTAAAAGAGGCATTCTCGCAATAAAATTCAATTTGGCGACAATAAATGTATAAATTACACCATATTTTTCAATAAAAATCACCTTTTTTAAAAAATAATTTTTTTTGTATTTTCTTTTTTTTAAATGTACACGCCTTTAGGAATCATATATAAAAAATGGTTAAAATCGAAGAGATTTAGCATTACCATTTAAGGGCTAATGTTCGGAAATTAAATTAAGAATATCCCAGTGTAGAAAATCATTACCAGAAATGTGGTTATGTAACTACATACTTGGTAATGGTAACTAGTTACTTTTGTTATTAAATTTCTTATTACCTTTATATGGTGATGTCGCGAAAAATAATGAGTTATGGTTACACACCAGCATACGAAAAATCAAAAAATATATCGTTACCTATGTGCTTACCAGTACTGACGAAAATAATAAGTCTAAAAATAGATTTTCAAAAAAATAAATTATTTAAAAAAAATATTTTTTATTGTATTTTTTTTTTTAATAAAATTTGCTGGTGCGGGAATCGAACCTGGGTCTACAAATTGCCAGTCAATAGCTCTACCATCTGAGCTATATCGACATGTAATATTTAATAGATAAAAACATAATTGACCTGCTGCACACAAGTAAGCTTACTCGCCAACATACAAAAAATCTAAAAATATGTGGTTATATATCTTATATCCTTACCAGTGTTTAGAAAATATTGAGTCTAAAAATAGATTTCAAAAAATTTTCAAAAAAATCTATAAAATTATTTTCTATTTGAAATAATGATGAAAATAAGTCATTATCAGTAACTCATTATTATATGTTTTAAAATAATGAAGAAGGTAAGTGGGTGTCATTACTGGTAGTCCAAAAAATAATGATATGTCATTACCGTTTCTACACTGGGATATTATACTTTATTAAATCATGAATATATAATATTTTTATATTTTAACAGGTCCCCAGTTAATAATTTTTTAGCACTCTAATTACACTCAAAATATATACAGTAAAGTATAAATTGAGTTTGCCGATTTTATTAGCTGATTTATTAACAAATAAAAAAAGGAAAAATATAGTAATTTTAAACGAAAATCTTAAATTTCATTTAATAAATTTGATATTCATAAAGGTTTTACTCTCTGTATACACTCTAATGAATTTTTATTTAAATTTACCCTTTTTATAGTAGGTAACTTTTTACCTACTATAACATCTGTAAAATTACTCTATGTGCGTTAATCTAAAATTATACACACATTAGCTCTGTTCCACGTACGTTACCGCGGGTACCCGCGAGAACCCAATCTTACCAAAAAGCGTTTCTATTGTTAAAAATTGGGTAAATGAGAGCGTTGATGACAGAATAATTTGTTTCTCTTTTTACCAGAAGTTACCCGTACTTTTTTTGCGGGTAAAATGGTAAAACTGTCAAATCACTAGTTGTTTATAAATCAGCTGTTTTAAATTTGTAAAAATAATTAAAATATTAACAAAACTTGTAAACAATAATTAATATCGTTCACAAATACCACTTTATAACATTTATTCTTTATTCCCTTCGATATTTTACTCTTAAAAATAGCTTTTGTTTATATGAATAACTTTGACGTTAATTTTTGGGCTTGAAATGTGGTTTTGTGCGTTCCAGGTATTGTGAGCAATTTTACCATTTTTTGAGATAATTATTTGTTTACTCTCATTTTACCAGACTTTACCCAGAATTACGTGGAACTAACCTATTGTGTGTAATATTCATATACACAATTTGTGTAAACTTAAGCACAACATGCTTGATAACTCATACTTAAATGCTTGCAAATACAAATAAAATGCGCATATTTACGCGTAAAGTGTTTGTAATTTACCTAAAAGTTTTATTCTCCTATTAAAAGACTTTAAAATAATGCATTCATAAAGTTTTTATTATAAAAAATTTTAGCGAAATCAGGATTAATATCACAGTTTTACATTATTAATATTAAAAGCCATCCAGTATTTATCAAGTGATATATCAATAAGTCCGATAAAAGAGGATGTTTCATCAAACGGTTAATATCGACGACCTGATAAATAGAAATAATTAAAAAATGTTGGGGGATAATTTTAAAACGATAGGTATCTCCTTAAATTTGAGCGTATTTGGCCCACTCATTGTTATTTCCATGAATTTTGTTACTAATGGTAGCGCTCCATTAACTCCACTTTTACACGCTGAAAAAAAAGGGCCTGTCCCAAACATATTTTTGCTGGTAATATATATATATTTGGAGAAATTGTTAAACATATTCGCCGTGTTTTTACTAGAAACAATATATATATATATGCAAATATATTATGTTTGCCTGTAAATATATAAATGTTTGGATGAAATGACGCTATCGACAAATATATATATGTATGACAGCAAACATATAATATGTGTGCCATAAAAAAATTATGTTTCCATACAAATACTATATATAAATATCATATTTAGTTATAAAGCAATTATTAATATATGCCAAACAATAGCGTATTTATTCTACTCTCCAAATTTCTCTATATTTTAATGGAAAAACATAAAAAGTAAAATAAATACATGTACTGTTTGGTGATTATTTAAGAACTAAATTATTATAAATCACATTGAATTTTACATATAATACAAATCTTTCATTGAAAAACAATAACTACAATCTTTTCAATTATTTTTTATTTATTTTTATTAACAAATATTAATTAAAAACTCTTATAATAAGTTAATACTTTAACATACACAATTAAATAATTTTTTTTTTCTTTTTAACACAATTTTATGTTTTATTTATAATAATTTATTTTATTTTTTCACATATTACACAATAAAATTAATAAATAAAGGAAAAATATTACTAAATTTTCTGACTAGATGCAGTCTAGCTAAACTAAACGATTATTACCAACTACAAAAGTTATAATGGCTACATACAACTTTATATGTATCAAGAATGGAAATTCGCCGTTTTTCCAAATATATGTTAATTGTATCCCACAAATATAATTATTATAAAGTTAAAAATGCAAAAATATGTATTCCTAGATGACAAAATATGTCTAATTTACAAAAAAAAACCCATGTTTACTGGGAAATATATGTATAGTAACTATAAAAACAATATAATTGGAAACATACTCCAAATACATATATGGTAGTTTGTAAATATACATATAATTACCTCCAAATATATACAAAAACGTCTTTTTCCTCCGTGAAGACACTCTGTATTAATTTAGATTGCGACTTCAAGGCATTAGTAATGAACCAATAAAATATATGTATGTATGTATATAAAAAACAAAAATTAAAAAAAAAAACTTAAAACCTGTCGGATAATTTTCGGGATTTTCGGCCATTGTATTTCCATTACAAATAGGATTATTTTAGAATCTTTTAAGGAATTTTAAGTTTAAGGTTTTAAGCATAATATACTAATATTAGACACAAAATGAGTAATTGTAATTAAAAAGTGCGTCTTAATACATTTTATATGTATTTTTGTACCCAAATTGTGTAGAGAAAAATTGTACACATTTAATGTCTAATTATAGGCATTTTGCGCGATATTACATAAAATTTTACATATTTGATAGTAGTGAATTTACAAGCCTTTTTTAGAGTGTACTTTAGGGCGGGTCAAATTGTATGGATAAAACTTTTTTGATATTGCGTCATCGATTTTTCGAAATCTTTTAGCATGGGGAAAAAAAGTTCCACTACGACATATCAAAAAAATCATTTTCGAGGCTCCCAAATTTAAATTTTTAGCAATTTTCTATTAAATGCTAGAACAGCGCCATCTTGAGGTGGCTTTTTGAAACAACTAATAAAGTAAACAATATAATATTACAACCTTTCCAGAAAGGTATTACTTATGAAAATCGGATAAAAAATGTGGCAACTAGAGGTAAAATTATATAAGTAAAATTAACCAGATTGGTTAAAATTACCAGATTTCCAGAATTGGTTAATTTTTTCAATCAAGCTAATTTTTTCAGTAAAATTTTAAGGAATTGCAATGATGAACATGCAAATTCCAAAAAACATATACAACTCATAAATGCAATGAACGTTAGTACTAGGCTGACAGAGTTCTTTACAAACCCCAAAACAATTAATAAGGATAAAGCTATAATATCTGAAATAGCATTAACGTGGTATAAAACCTGTTAAAAATATTATTTAGTGATTCGAAAAAAAGCCAACGTATTCACTGCGGCCGAACGAAGGCTGAGGCAATTGTTGTTCAAACAATGAAAATAAAAAACTGTTTCCTGTTCCACTTCGTTATTTTTTAATTAACCCTAGAAAGATAACGTTATTTTTTTGTACTGAAAAGATAACGATACGTCTGTGAGACGTATACTTCTTTAAATCCTTCTAAGGACATTAAATAGTCAAATATTGATACAATTTTTTTTGAGATAATTTTTTTTATTCAATTTCATTTTATTTTTATTTATTGTTACAGAAAACTTAAATATAAAATTAAAATAAAATATGTATTAAAAATAATGAGAACATTTAAAGTCTTCTTTGAAGAACTTTGGTTTTGTTTAAAAACTAAAAAAAAATAAAAAATTTGTACTCCAATTAGAAATTAATAAAATTATTGAACTAAACAAATAAACAAAAATTAAATTCAAAGTGCATTATATGCAAGAATTACAAATTAAATTCTTGTGGTCTCCACATACAGGTGTATGCTATGCTCATTTCTCAGAAAATAAACAACTTACCGCAGAAAAACAACCACCACCATCAAGCTACTGCTAACGACTAAGATAAATAAACGTGAGAACTTTCTATATTAACGATTGAGAGAAAGAGAGCATAAAATGCAAAATCCATACGTCTCGCAGACGTACGTTATCTTTCTAGGGTTAAGAAAGGATCAACAACATTTTATTGGAAGCTATAGTAGCGAAGTCGATTGAGTACCTAGAAAAATCTGAAATGTTGCATAATAATAAATTAGTAGCATAGGGAGCAAATAATGCATCCGTTAAGTATGGAAAATTTAAATGAGTATCTCAACATCTGAAACGAATACTGAATTTACCGAATTTAATTGCTGCACATTGTCATGTTCATATTTTGCATAAAGCACTAAAAACCTTATCGTTCAATGTAGAAAGTTTTATTATTGAAGTTTTCAGTTAATTTTCTTCAAATACTAAAAATCTGGCAGAACTGGAAGGTTTTTTTTAATTTTTATGGAAATTGATTAAATTGGATATAACCATTTTTCAGAACATTCACGTATTAAATTTCTTAAATTATTTCCAGCTGTTCAATATTGCCCTTTTTTAATATCGTATTTTCTAAGTAAAGTAAAGAAGAAAGAAAAAGTTAACACAAACTGAAAGTTAAAAAATTTAAATTTGTATAGAATTTGATATCTGTAACTCTAAGTTAGCTCAAACTTTAGGTTAATTTGTTTATTGTTAATGGCCCTAAGTGAATTTGTTTGAATTTTTTCTGTTTGTTTAGTGGTGTCCCGTTTTGGAAATTTCAAAAGGTGGCAAGTCTACAACAAAAAACTAATTAAAAATGTTGCAAGAGCATTTTCACAAATATAATAAAAACACATTTAAATGTTTATTTTAATACAAATGCTAAAAATGATTTGCTTTTGTGTTCCTCAGTCTCATTTGGGGAGCGTGTACACACAAAATATTTTGAAGGTAAAATTAACTAAAAATACAATTTAAAACGAATAAAATTCAGTTAAAAACCGGTCTACTCACATTTTCATTTAATTTAACAATTTTTTTATTTGTTTTTGACCATCAATAATTGACTATCAGAGACTGAAAAATCAACTTAAATTTAATTTATTTTTACTATAAAAATAACAAGCAAAATGGTGCGAAAAACTAAATTTATATTTGATTTTACTAAAAAATTAAAAAACAAGAACAAATTGGATAACTGTATTATTGTTTTTTTATTTCAAACAACTTTTACTACAAAATAACTTTTTTTGGTTAATTTTTTTAGTTTTATACTGAATTTAGACTGAGCAAAAACCAGGTAAATTACAAAAGCCAAGTCATTTACACTGGTTGTTTAGTTTTTCTTTGTCACATCACTTTTTTATTTAACACTTTTCTTAACGTTTTTATGGTTAAATTAAATTTAAAAAATTATTAACACACTTGTAAATATATAACAACACACAATTTAAAACTAAAACTGAAATAATTTAAAAAAAAATTTAAAAATATGTTTTTGACACTTGCTTTAATCCTATATATATATATCGTATATCTTATAAAAGAAACCGGGCGTATCAAAGTGCAAATTTCAGATATTTTTACTTGGTTTTGGCAAAAACCAGGTAGAATCTGGTTTTTGTTTGTACACTCACAATATTTTATCCTTAAAAACAACCCAAAATACATATTAAATAATTGAAAACACAATTAAAACAAGGACTACTGATTTTTCATTATATTCAAACCATTTTGCTATTTATTTTTAAACATTGTTTAAAAAAATCCATAAAAGAAATAAAAATAATTGAATAGTCTATTAAAACAATCATCAATTTTTAACTGACAAAACGTAAAAAAAACGATTTTGTGGTTTGTTTTCTCATATTTGAGTTTTTTTTTTTGTTTAATTTTCAAAAAACTACACCATACACAATACGTTCATATTTTTATTGGCTATATTTGCGTGTATGAGTAAAGAATTTCTTGTAATTTGAATTGAAATAATTTTGTATATAAACAAACTATTTTAACAAAAAAGAAAACCGAAAATATTTGAATTTTTTATTTTAAAACAGAAAACAACGAAATTATTTAAATTATTTTTTCTAAAAATAGAAATCTATAAATAGAATATTTGACTGAAAATAACAACTCCTACAGACGATACAAATCTTTTTGTGGTTTGTTTTTTATTGATTGATAAAAAAAGTTAAACAATATGTTTCAATGTATTTTAATCAGGGACGTAACAGTTATAACTTTTATTCAAAAAACTTATTGTTTTACAATTATTTCTTGTTTCAGTATTTTTAATTTTCTGTTTATTTGCTCTGTTTGATTTTTATTTTTAATTCAAACAAAAACAATCCAAATACGATTTTTATTTTTTCAAAAATAATAAAAGTTATTTTGTGAGTTTTTTTCTTTATCAAAAAATAACAGTTAAGAATATAAATCAATAGCCATAGAACCAATGACTTCAACAATTATAATATCCTGATGATGTCAACTAGTGTTAATAAAAGATTGAATAGTGATTTAAAGTGAGTAAATATGTATATTCCAGCAACTTCCGGCATTCGATTTAGGTCAATTTTCAATTTTTATTTTATTATCAAATATAAAAGTTAGTGCTTAATTTTTTCAAAAAAATCATTCTGTAACTTTTATAAAAAGTTTTAAAATAAAAATCAAAAAAACAACAGAAATTTATAGAGTAAAATATAAAAATTGAAAAAATTAAAATCTTTGCCAAACTTTGTGATTTTTTTGTGCAATATGATTTATAAAATATATGCATTATTGAAATATTATAATTAAATAAATTTGGGTGGTGACTTTTTTAGAATTATAACAGTTATTTTGGGTCTCTGATTTTAATTGATTCTTCAATTGAAAACAAACTTTACCTATTACTTTTTAAATAAACCTCAATCGGTTATGGAAAATATATTGTGAGTGTATGAAAATTGTATGGAAAAACTCAATTAATTTTACAGTTTTCGGTTTTCGGTTTTTTTTTATTTTAAAATAATAAAAATTGACTAGAAAATTTGTTACAAAACATCCGTATTTTTATTTAGTTAAATTTTTAAATAACTTGTGAAAAAAGTTAAAAATTATTTTTCTTCTAGGAACAACTGATATTATTTTTAAAATCAACTCAACGGAAAAACTTCAGAAACAACTAACAAAAAGTGAATGTATGTATTTCTTTTCCTTTGCTCAAATATTTATTTTGATATATTTTTTATGTACTATCTGCATACCCAATTCAATAGCTTAAAAGTTCCATTCAAAATCTTTTTTCTAATCGACCCTGAATTACTTAAAATCTTAGGTTCACGTATGTTTTGATTTATCTGTTTCATTTTTTGTTATACTGTGCATACAGAAAGACAGAAAATGTGCGATTTGTATGTTCACAAGTTTGTTTATATGAACATTAATGTGTATGTATTTGAAAAATCATAATATGTTTAGGGAGCAAAAGACTCTGAATAACACTTCACAAAACTACTACAACAAACACATAACAGGAAACGGAAAATGTATGTACATTTATTCTTAAAGTAATTTTTTTGTTGTTGCTACACACAGAAAACAGATTCGTAGTTCAAACCGAATTTTTTGCCAACGGAATTTTTGTAGTACCAGTCACAATCACTTTTATTAATTTTTATTACTGTTGTAAATCCCGAAATTTATTTACAATTTTCGAATTTTTGTTGTATTAACTGATAACTTTAATTTTGTGGATTATAACTTCTATAAATAGATAACACGTTCCACATAATTTACTTAAAAATTAAAATTTTTTATGTCGCGAAGTGGGATAGAACCAGCCACCTTTTGCTTGTCAGCCCATTGCTTTTACTCTAGGCTAAACTCGATTTTAATTTTTCTACACGCAGAAAATAAATTGGTGGAATTCTATCGGAACCAACGAAATTTTTTCGTTATTCAATAATTTTAATTGGGTTTAATTATAATACATAATCAGAAAAGTTAAATTTAATTCTGAACAGAAAATATATACGTTTAACCAAAACACAGTCACATTATCCAAAATATTGGTTTTTCGAATCAATATTGAAAAAATACTAACTTCTACATTACCTTCAATACCAACAACCAACAATTTATCGAAGATTTAGTCATTTGAATAAAATATCGGCAGCAAAAATCTAGTATCGGTTGTGTTTCAATAAAATCGATCACCCTATCCAAAGTATCAGTTTTTCCAACCAATTTAAAATTTGTTTTGTCATCTTTAGTGGCATCAACCGTTAATTTCCATTATATTGGTAATTATAATAATATATTAATACTAGGAACAGAAATTTTATTTGGCATAGTAAAATTTTTGAATGTTAATATCTTTTCGTTTCATACATACTTCTGCGTATTTAAATTAAAAATTAGACAACAACCAAATATAAGTGTCTGTGGTGCAGGGGGTAGACATACAGCCCCAGGAAAATTTTTTACAATCGGTAGCCAACCACACCCATTCTACAACTGGTTCCACTGCAACCGATTCCTGGGATCCTATATGGAAGGTGTGGGTGACGTAGAATCAGTTCCAGAACTAGTTCCAGAACTGATTCTTGAGCAACCGGTTCCACTTTGGAGCCATAGAAGGGGTTGCTTTTGGGACAATTTCAAACAAAAAGAATCGGTGTTAGAATCGACAGTAGAAGGGGTTGTGAATGAAAAGCAGCTATTGTACAACCGATTCTTTGGAACAGAAAATTTTCCTGGGGCCTAATATTCTGAGAAATCTGAGTTCAAACCGCAGCCAAAGCGTTGTAGTTTTTTTTTTATTATTTTTAAAAAAATGTTTTTATTGATTAAAATTGAAAGACACAATTGATTTTCTGGTGTTGATATAATTTTATTCAAAATACAAAACACAAAATATTTAAATTTTCAACCTGAAAAAATTCAAATTTTAAATAAGACTAAAAAAATTTAAATCGAATTTGGCCTAGAGGAAAAGCAATTGGCTGACAAACGGAAGGTAATTTTATTAATAAACAAAGTATTCAAATTTCCAATATAAAGATATTCAAAATTGAAATTTTACTAGAAAAATTTAAATAGAGTTTACTAGAAAAATTTAATTTAGTTTAGAGCAAAAGCAATGAGCTAACAAGGGGAGGGTCGCCGGTTCCATCCCAGTTCGCGACATAAAAAATTTTTAATTTTTAAATAAATTATGTGGAACGTATTGTTCTATTTATAGAATTTGTAATCCACAAACATTAAAGTAATTAATTAATACAACAAAAATTAAAAAATTGTAAATAAATTTCGGTAATTACAAAAGTAATAAAAATTAATAAAAGTGATTGTACCTGGACTACAAAAATTCGGTTGGCAAAAAATTCGGTTGGAACTACGAATCTGTTTTCTGGGTAGTAAAATTTCAAATTCGAATTTCTTTATATTGGATATTTGAATATTTTGTTTATTAATAATATTATATCAACAACAAAAAATCAATTGTGTCTTCTAATTTAAAACAACAAAAAAATTATCAAAAAAAAAATTTAATTATGCTGCGAACTGGGATAGAACCGGCGATCTTTCGTTTGTCAGCCCATTGATTTTCCTCTAGGCCAACCTCGATTTAAATTTTTTTAGCCTAATTTAAAATTTGAATTTTTTCAGGTTTAAAATTTAAGTATTTTGTTTATGAATAAAATTATATCAATAACAGAAAATTTTAATCAATAAAAACATTATTTAAACAATAAACTCCAATGCCTTGGCTGAGGTTTGAACTCAGATTTCTCAGAATATAAGGCCCTGCGCCACAGATACCTGCATTTAGTTGTTGTCTAACTTCAAATTTCAATATGCATACACACAGAAAATAAATTGGTTGGAATTCTATCGGAATCAACGAAATATTTTCATCATTCAATAATTTTAATTGCAGTTTTTAAAATTCATCATCAGGAAAGTTATATTTATTTGTGAACAAAAAATATATATGATGAACCAAAACACTGTCACATTATCCAAAATATTGGCTTTTCTCACCAATATTGAAAAATTACTAACTTCCACACAGAGCTTTGAAGAATTAATTCCTTTTTGAATGAATTCACTACCAATCGAATTCAATTTTCTCTACAATTGAATGAATTCCTTTTCTTAAGTAATTCACTGAATTCGTTCAACTGAATGCGTTCATCAAACAACAAATTCAAAGAATTAATTCAATTGCAATAGTTCTTTTTATTAAATCAAATGAATTAATTCACCGGTGAACGCGTTCAATTTTATAAATCGAACGGAAAAAAAGTGAATTAATTCCTTACTGAATTAATTCACTACTGAATTTGTTCAATTTCATGTTCGTTCAGTAAATTAAAAAAAATAAAATTACGTTCAGTGAATTAAAAAAAAAAATAATAAGTTCACTGAATTGAAAAAAAATAAAATAAGTTCACTGAATTGAAAAAAAATAAAATAAGTTCACTGAATTCAAAGCCTGTTTTCTGCCGTTCAGTAGAAGAAAACAATAATGTACAAATAAAATTTTTAAATAAGCAATTTTATAGCGTGTGCTAGTAAAAATTAACAAATTAGAAACCGGATGCTGTTTACCAACCTACATGATTCAAAAATAAAGCCTTTTACTATTAAAAATAAAAACTTTACAGATATAGATAAATTTGGAAAAAAAAAATATAACTATATAACTAGTTTGAAAAATTAATAGTTATATTTTTTTACTATTTAGATAAATTTGGAAAAAAAATATAACTATATAACTAGTTTGAAAAATTAATACACCGAAAAAATTTTTCAGTTACTGGCAACCAAATTTTCAACTGAGGCTCAGGTGAAATACCCCTAACAGAGCATAAGTTAAAAAAATTAATTGTAAGTAACTAAATGGTTAGTTGAAAATGTTGCAATAAATTCAGTTAATAAGAACGATTTTTTAGTTACAATTTTAGATTTTTTCATATAGTACCTATTTAGTAACTAAGATTTTTGAAATACTAAAATTTACTGCAATTTTGATAAATAATAAGAATTGTGCATGAATTGTATAAAGTTTTTATTAATATTTCAAAGAACATGAGATAATAACACTCAAACCTTTAATTTTATAACCATTTGATGAAAATCCCTCATTGTGTGAGTCACAAACAGACAAATGATGTCAAGTTCCAATTAATGTAGATCAGTTTATGGTAATCCGTCTTTGGTTCTGTGCGTTTTTATTTCTTTTAAAAACAAATAAAAAATTTGGAATTTTTTTATAGAAAATATATTGAAACAATAAGAACTTATCTTCAAATATTTTCTGCCCATCTTGACGGTTCTGAAATAATTATGTTTGAAATTCCACTGCTTTTCACTGAACAATTACCCTTGGTGGACCAAATGTACGTTTCTTTGCACAAAATGAAGAAAATTAAATTGAAATTTGTTTCCGTTGTTTTAGACTTTGTTAAAAATCAATAAACTATTCAAAATTTTTGTTAACAGGGTAACAGAAAACTTTAAATTTAAATGAAATATTAGTTGATAATGATAACTTCAGTTAACTTGAATTTTTTCAGTTCTAACTGAGAAATTCTTTAACTGAGCAACTGAGAAACTTTATCGGTGTAGTTATATTTTTTTTCCAAATTTATCTATATCTGTAAAGTTTTTATTTTTAATAGTAAAAGGATTTATTTTTGAATCATGTAGGTTGATAAACAGCATCCGGTTTCTATTTTGTTTATTTTTACTAGCCACGCTGTAAAATTGCTTATTTAAAAAATTTATTTGTAGATTATTGTTTTCTTCTACTGAACGGCAGAAAACAGGCTTTGAATTCAGTGAACTTATTTTATTTTTTTTCAATTCAGTGAACTTATTTTATTTTTTTTTCAATTCAGTGAACTTATTATTTTTTTTTTAATTCACTGAACGTAATTTTATTTTTTTTTAATTCACTGAACGTAATTTTATTTTTTTTAATTCACTGAACGAAAATGAAATTGAACGAATTCAGTAGGGAATTAATTCAATAAGGAATTAATTCACCAGTGAATTAATTCATTTGATTTAATAAAAAGAACTATTGCAATTGAATTAATTCGTAACAAAATAAATCGAACGAAAGCAAATATGAATTAATTCCATTCAATATATATTGCTTAGTGAATTAATTCATCGAATTTTTAATTCAGAATTGAAAAATTGAATTAAGGAATTAATTCTTCAAAGCTCTGCTTCCACATTACCTTCAATACCAACAACCACCAAGTTATCGAAGATTTAATAATTTGAATAAAATATCGGCAGCAACAATTTGTATCAGTTGTGTTTCAATAAAATCATCACTCTATCCAAAGTATTAGTTTTTCAAATCAATTTAAAATTTTTTTTTAACTTTAGAAGCTTTAACCATTAATTTCCATTTATCAACATAAATTTTATTTATCATAATAAAATTTTGAAATCTATCATATTTTTTCGTTTCATACATATGCGTGTTTAAATTCTGAGTTAGACAACAACTAAACGTAAGTATCTGTGGCGCAGGAGGTAGAGACACAGCCTTATAGCCTTAGAGATTTGAGTTCAAACCTCAACCAAGGCATTACTTTTTTTTAAAATAATTTTTTTATTGATTCAAATTAAAAGACACAATTGATTTTCTGTTGTGAATATAATTTTATTCAAAATCAAAATATTCAAGTTTTCAACCTGAAGAAATTCAAATTTGAAATTTGACAAAAAAAATTTATGTCGAGTTTAGCCTAGAGGAAAAGCAATGGGCTGACAAACGGAAGGTCGCCGGTTCAATCCCAGTTCGCGATATAAATTTTTTTTTTTATTCAAATTAAAAGACACAGCTGATTTTCTGTTGTTGATATAATTTTATTTATAGACAAATTATTCAAACCTGAAGAAATTCAAATTTGAAATTTGACTGAAAAAATTTAAATAGAACTTAGCTTAGAGGGAAAGCAATGTGCCGACAAGCGTAGGGTCGGGGGTTCGATCCCAGTTAGCGACAAAACAAAATTTTAATTTCTAAACGTGTTTTTCTCTTTATAGAATTTATAATCCACAAACATTAAAGTAATCTATTAACAGAACAAAAATTCAAATATTGTAAATAAATTTCGGTAGTTACAATGGTATTAAAAATAAATAAAAGTGATTGTATCTGGAACTACAAAAATTCGGTTGGCGAAAAATTCGGTTCGAACTACGAATCTGTTTTCTGTGTGTATGTATGAAACGAAAAAATATGATACATTCCAAAATTTTATTATGATAAATAAAATTTCTGTTCCTAGTCTCAATGCATTATTGTAATTACCAAAATAATAGAATAATGGAAAGTTAAAAAAAAAATTTTAATTGGTTGGAGAAGCTAATACTTTGGATAGAGTGATAGATTTTATTGAAACACAACTGATCTAAGATTCTTGCTGCCGATATTTTATTCAAATGACTAAATCTTCGATAAATTGGTGGTTGTTGGTATTGAAGGTAATGTAGAAGTTAGTATTTTTTCAATAGTGATTAGAAAAAACAATATTTTGGATAATGTGACTGTGTTTGGGTTAATCGTATATATTTTCGTTTGATGAATGAATGATTTCGCTTGACGATGATGAATTATAAGTAATCGCAATTAAAATTATTGAATAACAAAAGAATTTCGTTGGTTCGGATAGAATTCCAACCAATTTATTTTCTGTGTGTACTATTAAGACATAAGATATTTTTCCTTAATTTTTATATTAAAATATTTTAATAACTTAGTGTAATGTACATTCGAGCGACTCACCTTATATGGACAGAAAAAAAGTAAAAAAAAGTGCCCCCCTCAAAATAAATCTTGGTTTATGAGATCTTACGAGCTGGACCATTTTAAATTCTTTTAGTTTAGTTTTTTTAGTTTTTGTAATAATTTTGCATTTTAGCTGAAGACAACATAGTCAATATGGGTATTATATAAAATGATTTTTTGAGGCGCGTCCAGCGGTATATATAGCATGTTGAAGCCACCCTACGGGGAAAGGGACCGGTCCCAGATGACACGCAGGATAGGTCCCAAGGGGGTGGAGACCGGTCGTTGATCGGTCTTTTTATTTGAAAGAGACATATCAATTTAACATGGCGTGGCAGTAATGTGGTGTGTCTAAAAATAGCTTTTCAAATAAACTAATAAAAAATTAAGAATTAAAAATAATCTACTTGACGTCGAAGTAGGGCTCGATAACACAACCCCCTGCTTGTAAGGCAAACACTCTACCCTACGGGGAATGAGGAGTCAATTGCCCTCCAAGGACCTATCCCGTGACCGGTCAACCGAAGGCATATTACTAAATTAGTACAAATATGAACAAAAGAAAATGAATTAATTTTCTAATTATTTTCTGATCCGTTATTTTCACTGTTGCTTTTAAAAAAACTTGACCAATACCGAAATAAAAACAAAATTCGCGGCATATTTTTAAAAATATTTTTTACTCTTTTATTTATTTTTAACTTTATTTTTTCACGATTTACTTATTTTAGCTCTTATTTTAAATTTCTATAATGTTTTGCTAAGAAATTTTAAGTTTTGTATTTTCAACGTTTTTTTAATGTTAAAACTGTTTTAGTTTTAACAATCGGTATTTCATTTAACTTTTCTTTGTAACTTAAAGGGAATTTTTTAAATTTTTATTTATATTATCAGTTTTGAAGTAATTTTCTAATTTTTAATTGATTTTTTAATTTAATTTTGGCCAACGAAAAAAACAAGTCAACTGCCATTAAGGGACCTATCCCATGACCGGTCAATCGGGGGCATATTCAAGGCACTTCCACCATATTTGTGTGTGTGTTAATGTTGTTTTCTTTTCTATTTTTTTTCTTTGCCATGTTTTTTTTATTTGCTGTGTGTGTGTTTGTTTTTCATTCTCTTTTTTATTTGAACAGAAACGAAAAACATAACTTAACCATCAGCCAGCCATCACGCATAAGCAACGTTAGCTCAAATGGTAGAGCGTTTGCCTTACAAGCAGAAGGTTGTGTTATCGAGCCCTACTTCGACGCCAAGTAGATTATTTTTAATTCTTAATTTTTTATTAGTTTATTTAAAAAGCTATTTTTAGACACACCGCCTTACTGCCACAATGTGTCTAAACTGTGGCAATTGGTCATTTCCAATGACAACGCCATGTTAAAGTGATATGTCTCTTTCAAACAAAAAGACCGATCAGCGACCGGTCTCCGCCCCCTTGGGACCTATCCTGCGTGTCATCTGGGACCGCTCCCTTTCCACGTAGGGTACCGTCTGAGCTAATGCTGCTTATGCGTGATGGCTGGCTGATGGTAAAGTTATATATTTTTCGTTTCTGTTCAAATAAAAAAGAAAAAGAAAAAACAAACACTACAAGCAAAAAAAAAAATGGAAAAGAAAAAAATAGAAAAGAAAACAACACTAACACTAACACACACACAAATATAGTGGAAGTGCCTTCAGTATGCCCCCGATTGACCGGTCACGGGATAGGTCCTTTAATGGCAGTTGTCTCGTTTTTTGCGTTGGCCATAATTAAATTAAAAAATCAATTAAAAATTAGAAAATTACCTCAAAAACTCTGATAATATAAATAAAAATTTAAAAAATTGCCCTTAAGTTAAAAAGAAAATTAAATGAAATACCAATTGTTAAAACTAATACAGCTTTAACATTAAACGAATAAAAAGGTTAAAGTCGGGCATGCCGACTATACAATACCCTACACCACTCTGGTGTATTGTTTGGATCCAAAATTCGAATGGGTTAAAATGGGGCTTGGGTCAAAATTTTCTATAATGTGAGTCAGCGCACCAAATTTCATTAAAATATCTTAATATTTGCGACCTGCAGTTTGTAACCAAGCCAATTTTGGGGGGACCCTTATATGGGCACTAGGTCTAAACATGGACCGATGTTCACCAAAATCCATAGGCTTCGTCCTTGGGCCAACATAGGTCTATGTACCAAATTTCATTAAAATATCTTAATATTTGCGACCTGCAGTTTGTAACCAAGCCAATTTTGGGGGGACCCTTATATGGGCACTAGTTCTAAACATGGACCGATGTTCACCAAAATCAATAGGCTTCGTCCTTGAGCCAACATAGGTCTATGTACCAAATTTCATCAAAATATATTAATATTTGCCATCTGCAGCGTATAAACAGTATAATTTTGGTAGGACCCTTATATGGGCACTAGGTCTAAACATGGACCGATGTTCACCAAAATCAAACTTGTTCGTCCTTGGGCCAACATAGGTCTGCGTACCAAATTTCATCAAAATATCTTAATAGTTGCGACCTCTAGAGTGCGCACAAGATTGCATGGACAGACAGACAGACGGACGGACAGACGGACATCGTTAAATCGAAATAAAAACCAGTCTGGTGTATTGTTTGGATCCGAAATTCGAATGGGTTAAAATGGGGCTTGTGTCAAAATTTTCTATAATGTGAGTCAGCGCACCAAATTTCATTAAAATATCTTAATATTTGCGACCTGCAGTTTGTAACCAAGCCAATTTTGGGGGGACCCTTATATGGGCACTAGGTTTAAAAATGGACCGATGTTCACCAAAATCCATAGGCTTCGTCCTTGGGCCAACATAGGTCTATGTACCAAATTTCATTAAAATATCTTAATATTTGCGATCTGCAGTTTGTAACCAAGCCAATTTTGGGGGGACCCTTATATGGGCACTAGTTCTAAACATGGACCGATGTTCACCAAAATCAATAGGCTTCGTCCTTGGGCCAACATAGGTCTGTGTACCAAATTTCATCTAAATATCTTAATATTTACGACCTGCAGCGTATAAACAGTATAATTTTGGTAGGACCCTTATATGGGCACTAGGTCTAAACATGGACCGATGTTCACCAAAATCAATAGGCTGCGTTATTGGGCCAATATAGGTCTGTGTACCAAATTTCATCAAAATATCTTAATATTTACGACCTGCAGCGTATAAACAGTATAATTTTGGTAGGACCCTTATATGGGCACTAGGTCTAAACATGGACCGATGTTCACCAAAATCAATAGGCTGCGTTATTGGGCCAAATTTCATCAAAATATCTTAATATTTACGACATGCAGCGTATAAACAGTATAATTTTGGTAGGACCCTTATATGGGCACTAGGTCTAAACATGGACCGATGTTCACCAAAATCAATAGGCTGCGTTATTGGGCTAACATAGGTCTGTGTACCAAATTTCGTCAAAATATCTTAATATTTACGACCTGCAGCGTATAAACAATATAATTTTGGTAGGACCCTTATATGGGCACTAGGTCTAAACATGGACCGATGTTCAAAAAAATCAAACTTGTTCGTCCTTGGGCCAACATAGGTCTGCATACCAAATTTCAGCAAAATATCTTAATAGGTGCGACCTGTAGAGTGCGCACAAGATTGCATGGACAGACAGACAGACGGACGGACGGACAGACGGACATCGTTAAATCGAAATAAAAAAAATTCTGAACCGATCGGTATACTATAAGGTGGGTCTACGACCAATATTTTTTGGTGTTACAAACATCAGCACAAACTTATAATACCCTGACCACATAGTGGTGTAGGGTATAATGAATGGGGAAAAGTTTTTAGTTGATCTGTTATTTTAAGTAAATGAATGTTATTTTAGTTTGACTCAAGATCATAAATTAATATCACTTTCTGTTTAAATTATTTTCAAATAAAAGAAAGATGATACAAGCAAAAAAGAGTAATAATAACAAAAGGATAAAAATAGCATTGTTAAATTTCGTTGACGTTAGTCTAAGTTGAGTTGTTGATAACAAACTCGATTTGCTTTCAACATTCATATAAGTAGATTATCAAAATATTAACCCACTCAAAGGCGAAAGGCACTGATGATGGCTTTGTAGCGAAAGCCGAAAATGCGCATTCTGCCTTGCTGGTCTTATCGAATTTTTTCAATAATTTTTATTCTTTGTAATTTACTTGTAAAAATTGTATCATCTTTCTTTGATTTGAAAATATTTTAAACAGAAAGTGATATTAATTTATGATCTTGAGTCAAAATAAAATAACATTCATTTACTTAAATTAAAAATATTACTAAAAACCATATTATCCATTGGCGGAGTACAATTTAAATTATTTTATGTAAAGATCTAAGGCCAATTATGTTAGTAAATTCTTTTTTTTGTAAGGACGACAAGCTAGATGCCGGATTTTTCAATATTTTGATGGAAGAAAGACATGCACGCAGTATTGTATTATATGAAAGTCTAAACATTTGTGAAATTTTCATGAGATTTCTTACATATCTTGCAAATTTACGGGATTTCATTTGTATGGGAAATCTCGGGATTTCACATGCGATTTTGATTCACACAGAAAACAGTCTCAGTTGTCGCCACCGAATTTGTTGCCAATCGAATTCGTGCGGTTACGACAACTATCTTTACATTAAATTATATTTTTCGTCGTGAAAGCCAATATTCGGTTGTCTAATTCAATATTATGTTCTACATAAATATTATTATGTTCTACAAAATTTTATTGAAATTAAAAAACTTTTTTTGAATTTTCTGGTATTGAACCCGGCCCTTCAGGTTAATAGTTCACACTTTTACCCACTGCACCACAACTACTTTTAAATTTCTTAGCCATATTTACTATTTATACATATGAATATTTTATTTTAATTAAAAAAAAACATCTAAATTTTTGTTTTTTCCGGGATTCGAACCCGGAAATCCGGCGTACTAGGCCAACTCCTCACCCACTACACCACAAACACTTAATAATTTTAATGACTAATTTTGAATTTAAGTGTTTTATTAATACAGTATAAAATTCGTTTATCAATACCAATTAATAGTTGTGTGTGTTATCAATACAATCCACATTTCGATTGGTTCTACAGAAACTTGAATTTAAGGTCATATTTGATTAGGATACCCGTATTTGTAGTTACCATTTTCGAATACTGAATTTTTTTTAAAAAAGGTTATAGATAACACCAATTTTCTTGTATATTCACTAAATAAATGGCTGCTTCTACCGCATAGAATTACTAAACTGATACTAATTTTAAAATTGATTGGAGTTACCAATAATTTGTTAAAAGGATTGTTTTTTAGTTCATTTTCCCTATTTTTAATACCTAGTAAAATATTTTTGATGTATTATTCAATTATAGGTAATTCCAAATAAAATAACATCCTGGCAAATTCATTTTAATGGTTTTGATCGAAAGCCAACCAATCTTTTTCCTGGGTGTTGAAGTCTAAATTTTATTCGAAATCCGCCAGAGGAATGTGTGTTTTTTGTTATTGTAACAAAAATAAAATACATTCCGCTGGAAGAATATTTCCTTTCGCTTTAGAAAAACAGGGGATCACACACAGAAAACAGATTCGTAGTTCGAACCGAATTTTTTGCCAACCGAATTTTTGTAGTTCCAGGTACAATCACTTTTATTAATTTTTATTACTGTTGTAATTACCGAAATTTATTTACAATTTTTGAATTTTTGTTGTGTTAATAGATTACCTTAATGTTTGTGGATTATAAATTCTATAAAAAGAAAAACACGTTCCACAAAATTTATTTAAAAATTAAAACTTTTTTTGTCGCTAACAGGGATTGAACCCCCGACCCTCCGCTTGTCCGCACATTGCTTTCCCTCTAAGCTAAGCTCTATTTAAATTTTTTCAGTCAATTTCAAATTTGAATTTCTTCAGGTTTGAATATTTTGTCTATAAATAAAATTATATCAACAACAGAAAATCAGTTGTGTCTTTTAATTTGACTAAAAAAAAAATTTTTTAAAATTTATATCGCGAACTGGGATTGAACCGGCGACCTTCCGTTTGTCAGCCCATTGCTTTTCCTCTAGGCTAAACTCGACATAAATTTTTTTTGTCAAATTTCAAATTTGAATTTCTTCAGGTTGAAAATTTGAATATTTTGTTTTTGAATAAAATTATATTCACAACAGAAAATCAATTGTGTCTTTTAATTTGAATCAATAAAAAAATTATTAAAAAAAAAGTAATGCCTTGGTTGAGGTTTGAACTCAAATCTCTAAGGCTATAAGGCTGTGTCAATTACCAAAATAATGGAAATTAATTGTTAAAGCTATTAAAGTTAAAAAAAATTTTAAATTGATTGGAAAAACTAATACTTTGGATAGAGTGATCGATTTTATTGAAACACAACTGATACTAAATTGTTGCTGCCGATATTTTATTCAAATGACTAAATCTTCGATAAATTGGTGGTTGTTGGTATTGAAGGTAATGTGGAAGTTAGTATTTTTTCAATATTGGTTAGAAAAGCCAATATGTTGGATAATGTGACAGTGTTTTGGTTCATCATATATATTTTCTGTTCACAAATAAATATAACTTTCCTGATGATGAATTTTAAATAACTGCAATTAAAATTATTTAATGATGAAAATATTTCGTTGGTTCCGATAGAATTCCAACCAATTTATTTTCTGTGTGCAGTAATTGATTGTTGAGAATATTGTAAATTTTCTAAGTTTTTCTCTGTTTCTAGCGTTTTTTCCGTGTTTGTAACGATTTTTAATACTTTTTAGCGATTTTCCGTTCGAAAAAACTTTGTTTATAAATTATATTTTTTACTCTCTCTAATATTTGTTGTTTCATTTCATCAATTCTATATCCATTCAATACAAAATTAAGCAAGTGTCATACGGGTGTAAATAAGTCTATTCTTGGTTTCTTCCAATACCAATACCAGATCAATATAGATGGGGTGCCGTTTTTTTGTTCTTCTTTTAATTTATTTTTATTGTTTTGTTTTATTGTTTACCTTCCATTTTTTATGCTTTTTAATTAATTATTTTTAAATTGTCATTATCTTTTTTACATTACAAAAAGTACGATTTTTTAATGAAATTTTTAAAATTGAAAACCTGAAATTCATAAAATTCAAAAGCTACCGTTTGAAATTCAAGAAATATCAAATAAAATTTAAAGGTAAAAACTAACAAATAAAGCCAAAAAAATTCCAATTGACATTAAAAATAAAATCGAAATAAAGCTCAAAAAATAAATTAAATTAAATTCAGTTTACATTTATTTAATTTCAATTGATATTTTTTTATTTCATTTTGTATGTTTTGAATTTAAATTTATGTTTTTTAATTTATTTAGTATTTTTGAATTGCAATTGATATTTTTCAATTTCATTTGGTTTTTTGCTTTTTAATTAATATATTTTTTTTAATTTCAATTGGTATTTTTTTAATAGCAAGTCGTGTTTTTTTTATTTCAAATTGATATTTTTTTTAATATTAAATGGTATTGGTATTTTTTAATTCATTTAAAATTTTGTGAATAACAATTTGTATTTTTTAAATTTCATTTGTGTTTTTAATTCCGTATTTTTTTTTTTTTTTTATTTCAAATGGTGTTTTTGAATTTGAAATAATATTTTTTAATTTCAATTTGGTATTCTTTGAACATCAAAAAACATTTTTTCATTTATAATTGGTAGTTACAAAATACAAAAGCTGTTCTTTGGTTATTATGTATATTTTATTAATTTCAAATAAAGCTTTAAAAAGAAATTGCAATTTTTTAATTTGCAGAAAGAATCATTTGAGTTTGATTTCCATTTTAAAACTAATTGTTATTTTTTGGATAACAAGTAGTGTATTATTTTTAGGTTTTTTCAGTTACAATAGAACAGAGATGAAAAATTATGAAGTTAATTTTTGTTTGAAATATTTCCTTTTATTTAATTCTTAAGTATTTACATTTACTTTTCCGCAAAATGAAGAAAATTTTTAAAAAATTAAATTAATTAATAACAAATTAATAGCAAAAATTTCATCTCTGCAATGAGGCAATACTATTTAATTTGTTTGCTATTTTGATTTCCTATATTTTGTAGTCAGATTTTTTCTTAGATTTTACTTACTTACTATGACTATAAATTATTCACTGATTCCTAAAATGAATACATTTTTATACGAATTGATTCAAAAAATAAATATTTCTTGCAAGCTCTAGCCTTATTTATTAGTAATGTGCAGTTTTTCTTTGCACAATATGTTTTTGTATGTATGCGTGTTTTCCCTTCAACATTGTGTGTTTTTTTAAATTAATATGTTCGCAACAAATTTCCGCACATTTCTAACATACAGTATTGCCAACTCTTGAAGGCAGGAAAGCACCGTGAGCATTGTGAAAACGGGTAAAAAGGGTAAAAATTTACCAAAAATGGGGTAAGAAAGCACGATATTAATTTTTTGTAAAATTTAAGTCAAGAATTTAAAAAACACATTTTAGCTTTGTAAAATTGTGTAAAAAGGGTTCAAAAAATAACCAAAAAGGGGTAAAAAAGCACCAAATTAAGATTTCAAAATTATCATGTTTAAATATAACGAAGTTGCTATTTAAAATTGTACTACAAACATTGTGAAAAAAATGAATTTTTTGTATAGTTCGTATAATTTGTTCAACTTTGACAGAAAATTGAAGAAAAATTTTAAAAAACGAGAAAAAATACCAAAAATATAAACTGTACAAAAAGCACTAAAAGCACTGCCAGAAATCTGAAAAAGCACTGTTATTACCCGCTTTTTTTAAACGGGTATTTGTAAAAAATCACCGGGTATGGGAAGGAAAAAAGCACCAAAAAATACCCGAAAAGCACTAAAATGGCAACACTGCTAACATATATTTGTGTTTAAACTAGGGTTGCCAGATCCAGATTCGCAAAAAGCTGGACATTCGGGTTAAAAAAGCTGGATTTTGCAAAAAAAAAAACTGGACATTTTCAAAACATGTTTTAACGAAAAAAAAGTTGTCAAGTTTTGTTTTGTACTGATAATTTTTATTTAAAAAATAGTTTTGCACATTGCTAGGAACATAAAGTATTAAAATACAATAAATCTTAAAAAAAATTATTTAGTCTTTTAAATATGTATGATTTAAAATAATACACTAAAAAATAAAACTTAAAATTTTAAAATTCAGTCTCTTAAATTTGTGAGAATGAAAACTAAATACTAAAAACAAAAAAATTAACTAAAATCTTAATACTGAAAAAAAACAAACAAAAATTAAAAGAACAAATAGCAATTCAATCTAGTAGTTTATGTTACTAAAGTACTACCCTAACAACTTAAGGTTCGTACAGGTAATTGATATTCATAAATATATATAATTTTTTATAATTTGTTATTAGTCCGTAAAAATTATTTGATTTAAGAAAGCCTATGTTAAGGGCTCTCTAAAACAGTCAAACCCTTAAAGTAATGTGTTTGCGTTCACGCATACGCAGTTAATTAACCAGATTTTTCATTGAACTAAAAAAATTACCTTTTAAATTTCGTACTTTCATAGAAATTTAAATATTTTTATTGTTATGCACAAAATAATGATTGTTGAAATTGATAAATGACACTTAACGGCCACTTGTAGAAAAAATTTCCTCAATAGAACCACGGTTCAATGAAAATCGGTAACAAATTATATTTAACAAATTTCAGTATATAAGTGTATTATTAACTTTTTGGTTAATTATCATCGAATTTGTGTTATTTATAATCATTAGGGCAAGGAATTTCATGCACTTAAAAATGGAAAATATGCGCCTAAAATATGCGATTAAAAAGGAAAAATATGCATTAAAAATATAAGAAATATGCACTAAAAACTATTATTTTTGCAAAAATAATGCACTTCAAAACCTAAAAATATATTTAAGTTAGTTATTTTGCAAACAGACACTCAACTCGAAGATTGGATTGGATGCAAGGAATTTCATGCACTTAAAAATGGAAAATATGCGCCTAAAATATGCGGTTAAAAAAGAAAAATATAAGAAATATGCACTAAAAACTATTATTTTTGCAAAAATAATGCACTTCAAAACCTAAAAATATATTTAAGTTAGTTATTTTGCAAACAGACACAGAACTCGAAGATTGGATTGAATTGCAAGGAATTTCATGCACTTAAAAATGGAAAATATGCGCCTAAAATATGCGGTTAAAAATGACAAATATGCATTAAACATATAAGAAATATGCACTAAAAACTATTATTTTTGCAAAAATAATGCACTTGAAAACCTAAAAATATATTTAAGTTAGTTATTTTGCAAACAGACACTGAACTCGAAGATTTCCTATAGGTCAATAAGGTTTTTAAGAATGTCTATTTTGATTGAATCAAAATATAAAATCATATAAATTTTTTATATTTTTTTACAAAATAAAAAATGCTCCTAAAAATGAAAAATATGCATTAAAAAGCACAAAGTATGCATTAAAAAGGCACCAAATATGCATTTAAAGTCAAAATATGCAAAACATGCATTTTTGACAAAATATGCAAAAATATGCAACTACAAATCGATGTGATTTTGTTCTAAATTCGATGGTTCGGATAAATGATTAGTCCATATCAGTTTTGGACTATCGAGAAAAAACATGCATTTGCATGAAATTCCTTGCCCTAATAATCATTTACCCTCAACTTTAAAATTTCGATACTAAAAATGACAATGATAAGCTAAAAACAACAGGCACTTTTTCAAAAGTTATTGTGTTAAATGTACCTACTAATAAGGGTATTTATAACTAAAAATGATTTTGTTTGTTTTTTCGAAAATTTATATTTAGCTGGACAAATTTTATTTTAGCTGGACACTGGACAAGCATTAAAAAAGCTGGACAATCCAGGCGAGACCAAAATTTTTATAAAAATATTTTGCGTAGTTGAAAAAGTGCTTGTTATGTTGTTAGTTTTGTTTATTACGGGACAATATTTTACTTGCTTTGAAGCAAACGTCAAATATTTGAATATTGTAAATTTTTGTTTATTTATTTCAGTGAATTCGTGGTATAAAGTTGTGTAATTTTATAAAAGTAAATATAATTTAATATTATAATTTTAGTGAAAAGTGATTTTTAAATAAAAAAAAAGATCATGTCAGCTAAACAATTAAAAAGCAAAAAAAAAAAAAAAAGAAGCCGAAAAATTAATAGAACCCAAACATAAGTTCTTAGGAAAATTTCATTAACAAACATTTTTGTTATTTCATTATGATTTTGTTTATATTATTTTATATAATTTTAATAAGCTTAATTAAATAATAATTTACATCAAACAAATATTTTGTTTTTTAATGTAAACAATTAGAAATACGGCTGAAAAATGACTCGAAAAAGACTCCCAAACGATCAAAAATATGACCAAAAATCACTCAAAAAAGATTCGGAAATGATTAGAAAACGACTAATAAATGACTCGAAAAAGACTTACAAATTATTAGAAATACGAGTCAGAAATGAGTCGAAACTGATCAGAAAAGTGAGTCATAAAGACTCATCAAGAAGAGTCGCGGGTAGGGTATCATTTTCTCCCGACAAAACAATCATTTATGATAATAAAATCAGCTCAATTATGATCATTTTAATCGTCCAGAGGAGTCATAAATGACTTGAATGTGATCAAAAATTTCATAAAATGCTAGGTGGGGTAATAACCCAGCTAGCATTTGGAAGATCATTTTTTGAAAAATCACCTTGCTGAGTCTTTTTAGAGTACTTTTGGTGATCAAAAACTGATTAATCATTTATACGATCAAAAAGGGACTCGAAAATGATTCGCGTTAATGAGTAAAAAGAGTTCGATTTAAAATACAACAACAAATTGTATAACAATCGTAACCCTACGGGGAAAGGGACCGGTCCCAGATGACACGCAGGATAGGTCCAAAGGGGGCGGAGACCGGTCGTTGATCGGTCTTTTTGTTTGAAAGAGACATATCACTTTAACATGGCGTTGTCATTGGAAATGACCAATTGCCACAGTTTAGACACATTGTGGCAATAAGGTGGTGTGTCTAAAAATAGCTTTTCAAATAAACTAATAAAAAATTAAGAATTAAAAATAATCTACTTGGCGTCGAAGTAGGGCTCGATAACACAACCTTCTGCTTGTGAGGCAAACGCTCTACCGTCTGAGCTAATGTTGCTTATGCGTGATGGGTGGCTGATGGTAAAGTTATGTATTTTTCGTTTCTGTTCAAATAAAAAGAAAAAGAAAAAACAAACACACAAGCAAATAAAAAAAAATGGAAAATAAAAAAATTGAAAAGAAAACAACATTAACACACACACACATATAGTGGAAGTGCCTTCAGTATGCCCCCGATTGACCAGTCAATCAGTTGACTTGTTTTTTTGCGTTGGCCATAATTAAATTAAAAAATCAATTAAAAATTAGAAATTTGCCTCAAAAACTCCGATAATATAAATAAAAATTTAAAAAATTCCCCTTAAATTAAAAAGAAAAATTAAATGAAATACCAATTGTTAAAACTAAAACAGCTTTAACATTAAAAAAACGTTGAAAATACAAAACTTAAAATTTCTTAGCAAAACATTATAGAAATTTAAAATAAGAGCTAAAATAAGCAAATCGTGGAAAAATAAAGTTAAAAATAAATAAAAGAGTAAAATAAATAAAAAATATTTTTTAAAATATGCCGCGAATTTTGTTTTTTATTTCGGTATCGGTCAAGTTTTTTTAAAAGCAACAGTGAAAATAACGGATCAGAAAATACTTAGAAAATTAATTCATTTTCTTTTGTTCATATTTGTACTAATTTAGTAATATGCCTTCGGTTGACCGGTCACGGGATAGGTCCTTGGAGGGCAATTGACTCTTCTTTCCCCATAGGGAAATTAATCATCCAGAAGTTTAAAATGTGACATTTATTTCCGTTATACTTTATCATATTTTACTCACCTGGAAGATTGAAAAATGCTTAATCAATAATTGATCATGAAGGTGTTTAAAAAGTGATTACAATTATATATTATATGAAAAGATTTTGCGCAGATAGATGATTAAACACTGCTTGTAATGTGGTTTTTTTTCTAAGAATAACGGGACAATCTTTGCATATTCTTGAGAAGATTGCAAAAAGTTAACTTTTTGTTCATTTATAAAAGTTACATCGTGGTGTGAAGATCGTAAAAGTGAAACAAAAATAATTAAAAAGTAAAAATTAAATAATTTTATTAAAAGGCAATGTCAGCTAAACAAATAAAACGAATTTAAAAGGCGCAAATTAAAAGATTGGTAAAAAAAGAGGCAGCAAATTTAATTTCGCCAAAAAAAAACAAATCTGAAAAACAAACTGAGAATATTGACGAAAAAATTCAAGAATATGAAGAGTCAATTCAACATTCAAATGAAAACAGTGTTGATAGTGACAGTTTCAGTGATTCAAGTGATGAAAGTGATAGTGAAAAAAATTAATTTGATTTATGTGAAGGACTGGCTAAGTGGGCAATTCAATTTCAAATAAGTTTTGTTGCACTTAATTCACTACTATTATTATTGCTTAAATGCAATATGAAAGTACCAAAAGATGCTAGGACACTTTTAAAAACGCCATGTTCTGTAGTTGAGAGGAAGGTTGGTGAAGGAACCTATATTCACTACGGACTAAAAAATGGATTAACCGACTTCTTGGTAAGAAATAATTGGAAATTATTAGATATTGTTTTAGATTTTGGCATTGACGGTTTGCCGCTATTTAAAAGTAGCTCTAAACAAGCTTGGCCAATTTTAGGTACACCCAGGAAAAAGATTGGTTGGCTTTCGATCAAAACCATTAAAATCAATTTGCCAGGACTTTATTTTATTTGGAATTACCTATAATTGAATACTACATCAAAAATATTTTACTAGGTATTAAAAATAGGGAAAATGAACTAAAAAAACAATCCTTTTAACAAATTATTGGTATCTCCAATCAATTTTAAAATTAGTATCAGTTTAGTAATTCTATGCAGTAGAAGCAGCCATTTATTTAGTGAACATACAAGAAAATTGGTGTTATCTATAACCTTTTTTAAAAAAATTTCAATATTCGAAAGTGGTAACTACAAATACGGGTATCCTAATCAAATATGACCTTAAATTCAAGTTTCTGTAGAACCAACCGAATTGTGGATTGTATTGATAACACACACAACTATTAATTGGTATTGATAAACGAATTTTATACTGTATTAATAAAACATATAAATTCAAAATTAGTCATTAAAATTATTAAGTGTTTGTGGTATCGTGGGTGAGGAGTTGGCCTAGTACGCCGGATTTCCGGGTTCGAATCCCGGAAAAGACAAAAATTTAGATGTTTTTTTTTTAATTAAAATAAAATATTCATACATATGTATAAACAGTAAATATGGCTAAGAAATTCAAAAGTAGTTGTGGTGCAGTGGGTATAAGTGTGAACTATTAACCTGAAGGGCCGGGTTCAATACCAGAAAATTCAAAAAAAGTTTTTTAATTTCAATAAAATTTTGTAGAACATAATAATATTTATGTGGAACATAATATTGAATTAGACAACCGAATATTGGCTTTCACCACGAAAAATATAATTTAATATATAGATAGTTGTCGTAACCGCACGAATTCGATTGGCAACAAATTCGGTGGCCACAACTGAGACTGTTTTCTGTGTGTAGTGTTGTTGGATCAAGCTATGTATTCCTTATTGGTGTATTTGAAGTAATTTCAAAGCCTAATTGCGCTGATAATTTTTTAAAAGAGTTTGTAATAGAGCTTAATACTCTAATGCAAGAAGGATTGGTTTTCGCTAATAAATTTTTTAATATTAAAGTGCGTTGCTTTGTTATGGATGCACCAGCAAAGTCCTTTGTTTTGGGAACGAAGGGACATAGTGGCTACTATTCCTGTACTCGCTGTACGCAGAAAGGCCAAATCGTCAAGCATCGTCTTATTTTTTCGACCGAAAGCGAGTGCGCAAAAAGAACCAACGACACTTTCAGAAACCGTCTTCAACCCGAACATCATTTGAGGCAATTAATTTCACCGTTAGAAAAACTAAACATAGATATTGTTGCACAGTGTTCTCTAGATTATATGCACGTTGTATGTTTAGGAGTAATGAGAACATTATTAAATGCCTGGGTAAAGAAAAAAGGTGAAGACTACTCCTTAGTATCATGGAAATGTGAAACAATTTCAAAAGAGCTGTGTTTTAACTCAAATAATATAACAAAGGAGTTTCAAAGAAAGCCACGAACCTTAAAAGACCTTGAAAGGTGGAAGGCAACAGAGCTTAGGCAGTTCCTTCTTTACACAGGCCCTTTCATATTAAAAAATGTTCTTAGTGTAGAAAGATATAACCACTTCTTAAAATTATCCTTGGCCTTAAGAATTCTTCTACACCCAGAAAACAATCTCAGTTGTGGCCACCGAATTTGTTGCCAATCGAATTCGTGCGGTTACGATAACTATCTTTATATTAAATAATATTTTTCGTCGTGAAAGCCAATATTCGGTTGTCTTATTCAATATTATGTTCCACATAAATATTATCATGTTCCACAAAATTTTATTGAAATTAAAAAACTTTTTTTGAATTTTCTGGTATTGAACCCGGCCTTTCAGGTTAATAGTTCACACTCTTATCCACTGCACCACAACTACTTTTAATTTTCTTAGCCATATTTACTGTTTATACATATGAGTATTTTATTTTAATTAAAAAAAAAAACATAAATTTTTGTCTTGTCCGGGATTTGAACTCGGAAATCCGGCGTACTAGGCCAACTCCCTACTGACTACACCACAAACACTTATTAGTTTTGAAGTCAAATTTTGAATTTATATGTTTTGCTTGGAAAACAAATATAATAAAAAATTCGTTTACCAATACCAATCAATAGTTGTGTGTGTTATCAGTACAATCCACAATTCGGTTGGTTCTACAGAAACTCAACTTTATGGTCATATTTGATTAGGATACCCGTATTTGTAGTTACCACTTTCGAATATTGAAATTTTTTTAATAAAGGTTATCGGTAACACCAATTTTCTTGTATATGCACTAAATAAATGGCTGCTTCTACTGCATAAAATTACTAAACTGATACTAATTTTAAAATTGATTGGAGATACCAATAATTTGTTAAAAGGATTGTTTTTTAATTCATTTTCCCTATTTTTAATACCTAGTAAAATATTTCTGGTGTAGTATTCACTTATAGGCAACTGCAAATAAAATAACGTCCTGGTAAATTCATTTTAATGGTTTTGATCGAATTCCAACCAATCTTTTTCCTGGGTGTAGATAACAATGACTGCAGGAAAAACAACAACTGTGCTGAAAAGCTGCTAAAGTCATTTGTAAATGAAATTTCATCATTGTACGAAGACTGTTTTTTAACTTATAATTTCCACGCCCTGTTGCATATTCACGAAGATGCAAAACTTTATCGTAATTTGGACAGTATTAGTGCTTTTAAGTTTGCAAATCATTTACAAGCAGTGAAACGGCAAGTAAGACAGGGACAATATGTTGCAGCTCAAATTTACAAAAGACAGGTAGAAAGCAGTATGTTCCTGGAAGAGGAAAAAGAACATAAGGAACCATTTGTGGAAAAAGTGAAAAACGGGAAAATTCTAAACGTAAATGTTAACGGTGTGTTTTTGTCATTACGAGAACCTGACAACTTTTGCCTTATTCAGGATAAAATTATTAAAATTGAAAAAATTAATAAAGAGGAAAATGTTTTGTGTTTTATTGGCAAAGAAATAAGCAACCTGACGTCTCTTTTTTTTGCATCCAATCGACTTAAAAAATTTTAATATATATTGGGCAGCTGACATTGTCTTAGAAAAAATAATTAAATTCAATATTGACAACATTAATAAAAAAATTATATGTTTGCGTAATTCTTCAGATAATAGCTATTTCTTTACACCTTTAATTAGCAATGTCGCAAAATAATGTTTTTGTCTCAGACGACTTCCAGTATACACCCTCAAGCAATATTACAACCTGTAAGTAAAACATTGATCAATTTAGTTCTTTATCTGTACTTAGAAGATCTTATTTACAGTACAAAATGTGCACGTTCTCCAGTCGGATAGCATTCACAATTTAATAATGGAACTGCGTAATGAAATATCTTCATTAAAAACAGAAGTGGTAGATTTACAGAAGGATATAAAAGACTTGAAGGACAGCAATAAGCGACAACTGATAAAATTAACTGAAGAAGTTGTTACAGTTAAATTAGAAGGTCGAAAACATCACAGTCAAGATTTACTAGTAGACGAACTCAGTGATACCCAAAAACTTCCGTTTAATCAAATAAATGATTTAAATGCTTTTGAATCTTTAATACAAGAGAACGAAGAAAAACTCAAACAATTTGTGAGTACAAAAAATGACGAAAAAATAAAAAATAACTAAGTAACTACCTAATTAATTAACTAACTAACTGACTAACTAACTAACTAAACTCATATAAGTTTCTTGTAACCCAATACATTTTCAGAAAGAGTTTATTGCAAAAACCGGCGGTGAAGGACCTGTACAATTTCTTAGAGCTGCAATTCGGAAAGTTTTTTCTGATGAATTAGCCACATTATACAGCTGGAAGGGGACCACCGCTAAGCCTAGTGCCGAAAAGTGCTTCATCATAACAACAATTAAAAGTAAGTTTATATTTGTAATAAAAATAATTTAAATGTTATAACAAAAGAAAAACTTAGACTCGGTCGTGTTTTTGTTAGCTCCTATAAAATTTATAAATAATCCTTAAAATATCGATGAAAAGATTACCTTTAAATAACTAAATTGATCTTAAAATACATATAATTATTTGACTGTGCATTTAAATAATAAAAATTAAAAACATTAAAGCACAAAAGGTAATAGAAAATAAAACAATAAACTACTTCAATAATATAAAAGTGACATTACTAGCAGTGTTGCCAACTCCTGAAGGCAGGAAAGCACCGTGAGCATTATGAAAACGGGTAAAAAGGGTAAAAATTTACCAAAAATGGGGTAAAAAAGCACGATATTAATTTTTTGTAAAATTTAAATCAAGAATTTAAAAACACATTTTAACTTTGAAAAATCGTGTAAAAAAGGTTCAGAAAATTACCTAAAAAGGGGTAAAAAAGCACCGAACTAATATTTCAATATTTTTAAGTTTATATGTAACGAAGTTGCTATTTAAAATTGTACTACAAATATTGTGCGAAAATGTAGTTCTTGTATAGTTCGTATTATTTTTTAAATTTTGACAGAAAATTCAAGAAAAATGTAAAAAAACGAGAACAAATACCAAAAATAGAAACTGTAAAAAAGCACTAAAAGCACTGCCAGAAATCTGAAAAAGCACCGTAAATACCCGCTTTCTTAAAACGGGTATTTGTAAAAAATCACCGGGTACGGGAAGGAAAAAATCACCAAAAAATACCCGAAAAGCACTGAAATGGCAACACTGATTACTAGTGGAAAAACAAACAAACCAGAACATTTATAGCAACAACTACATATATATTTACATAAACAAAACGAAATAAACAAAAACCAAACAATAACAACAACATATTCAAAACAACTGAGTTCATCGTTTCTGTTTAAGCACCTAATTTTGAGTTTAACTAATAATAAAAATGACTGGCAATAAGGGCACTAAGAGAACTGCAAGTGATGCTAATTTGAGCTCTTCATCAAGTAATCCGTTATCGGACCTTGTTTTTTCTAAGTCAAACTTCTCCGTCACTCGTTTGTATAACTGGCTGGATACTCAATTTTCGAAACAAACCGAATATATAAGCGAGCGTTCAGATTTAATACAAAAAATGTTACAAGAAACCAAGGCTAGTATATTTAGTGAGATTGAAAAGAGATTCAATGATTTGAAAACAGAAATTATAAATGATGTGCGAAAGGAAATTTGCGAACTAAATGACAGAGTTAATGGCATGGAAACAGTGAACACTGAAATTGTTCAGTTAAAATCTGAAGTTAAAAACTTGAATGCTAAAATTCTTAAACAAGATAACTCTGTCGTTGCTTCTGATTTACGCATAACCAATATACCTTGTTATGATGGTGAAGATTTACAGGGGATTTTTGAAAACATATGCCGTTCGATTAATATTGCGATGCCATTTTTTAAATCAATTTTTCGCGTTAAATATTTCAAAAACAATCGAGATGTTGATAATCCTCCTATAGTTGTTAAACTTAACTCACCATATGAAAAAAATTTTTTCCTTAAAACTGTAACAGTTTTCCGTCGTAAACACAAAACATCGCTTCTATTGCACCATGCCGGTTTTAATAGCAATGAACCTTTTTATGTTAACGAGAACTTAACACCGCACAATTACCAAATATTTAAAAGAGCACTTGGTCTAAAGAAGGGTAACCGTTTAACAACAGCTTATACACAGCGAGGGATTGTATATGTAAAGCAAACTGATAATGATGAGCCCTTAAAAATAGAATTCCTTGATGAATTAAACCAGTTTTTTCAGTCTTCAAGCTAAACGCCTTACTTTTCTGAGGTCGTGCACTCTATTTAATTTCTGCCTGATGGATCAATTGCCAACATTACATATATTTATTTTATATTTATTATATTTGAGTTTAAAAACTTATCAAATGTTTACTTTTAAATTAATCATATTTTTCTTTCATTTTGTTTTATTCAATATGTTATATTTCTACTTATGCCTTGTATTTAGAACACTTAAAAAGCAAACGTACTTTACTGCAAATATTTTTTGCGTTGTTGTTGGATGTGCTTGCTTCGAAGGAATATATTATTATTATGGAGGATGATGAAAATTACACTGGAATCTCCAAAGACATAACAATAAACATGGTGAAAATATTTGCAAAGCATAGAAATGGTATTAAAATCACACATATAAACGCCCAAAGCTTAAACAACAAGGTCGATGAGTTTAGATTAGTTTTTGAAAACTCGAACGTTGATATCGTTTGCGTCTCTGAGACCTGGCTTTCTGAAGAAACTCCCAACAGTCTTATTAATTTAAACAGATACAAAACATTTAGAAACGACAGAGATGGTCACGCTGGTGGAGTTGCCATTTTCGTCAAAGATAACATATCTTGTAAACTTTGCCTAAACTCGTCCAAGGAAGATAAAGTTGAATTTATTTTTGTCGAAATCGTATCTTTTGGAAGGAAAATGCTTGTTGGCTGCGTTTACAGGCCACATAAAAGAATATCTTTTACTAACTTTTTACTAAAATTGGAAACTCTAACTGTTGCCTATGACGATATTGTAATATCTGGCGATTTCAATTCCAATATTCTAAGCGAATCTATTTTTTTTGGATGAAATGTCATCGCTCGGACTCATGCCTGTCAACCTAACTATTCCAACACACTACACAACTACAAGTAGCACATTGCTTGATCTCTTCTTTGTTACTAACAAATCAAATGTTATATTGTATGACCAGGTTTCAGCACCATGTTTTTCAAAGCACAATTTGATATTTTTAACATATGACTTCCGAATTCAACAAATAGATCAGACCTGTTACTATCGAGACTTTAAGCGTATGAACCATAATTTGTTACGTCATAATGTTTTTCAAATTGACTGGAGTAATATTTCTTTTATGTCTAATGTTGATCAACAATTGTCGATGATGCTGTCCCATTAAAATCTAAAAACATTACGGGAAATAGTAAACCCTGGTTTTCAGCAGATATAAAACTATTTATTGAAAAAAGAGATGTGGCGTACTCACGATGGAAAAGATTCAAAACTCCCGAACTGAAATCTGAATATCGTGTTGCTAGAAGCAAGGTCAATAATAAAATTAGAATTGCAAAAAGAGAATACTACTCAAAACGCTTTGAACAGGCTATTGATTCGAAAAAAAACTTGGAAAACTATCCGTGAAATCGGCATTGGAAAGGTTGAAAAAACTAACAACTTCTATATTGATGCTAATGATTTAAACCGTGCCTTTACTAATTTACCAGTGGTTCAAATTAAATATAACTTCTACAATTTCACGTCAACTACAAACAACTCCGGTCTCGATTATGATATGTTTGAATTTTCTTGTGTCACCCAGTTTGATATTATGACAACTCTTTCATTAATAAAATCCGAAGCAGTAGGATACGATAATATGCACCCAAAATTTTTAAAGATAATTATATTATAATTTTTTTAATACCATCATTACCACAAGCACTTTTCCGCTGAAAAGGAAGCACGCTAAAATTATACCAATCCTGAAAACAAATACTGAGTTTTGTAACGGCTGAATTATTTCACTACCCTATTTTAGGAGAGACCACGCTACCTTTTTGTCCGGCTGTGCTCAAGGAAAATGGGGGGGATCTTGTCTCTCTTAAAACAGACAAAAGCCAGTCACAATGAAATAAAATTACAGGTAGCATTCCCCGATATCGAATGTATTAAAACCAAAGAAATAAAAAAAAATATAGACCAAAATAAAATTAAGGAGAAAGAAAAGAAAGATGAAGTTTAGTAGGAGAGGTGTTAGATGGTATATCCCCTTCCTATTCTCTACCCACCCTACCTGCTATCACTGCGACAAAATTTTTTTGATAGCCCATTTTTTTTTTAACCGCGTATGTCTAAATTTTTCGTGGAATAATAAAACAAATTTAACAATTCATTATAATCTATATATGTTTATTTAAAACAAATGATAACGAAACATTTTATTGTATTTAAAAACATATCGTTATAAGCGCCAAAAATTTCCCTTATTGTTAATAAATTTGAAAATTAGTTATATATTATAAACGAACATAAACAATCAAAAAAAATTTTTTACTAATCTATTCTTATGAGTGTACCGTATAGTTTTGAGCTTTTTTTTTTTTTTTTTTTTTAAATTAAATATTAGGATTTAACAGGCGTAATTAAGGAGTAAAAAAATGAACTTGTTAAATTATAATATTTTCTCAAAAATTATATACTGCAAAATTGACAGTAGATCAAGTAAAGTTATATTGGATAATGCAAATAAATTATTAACTTTTATATAATTTTTCCTTTTTTTTATAGTTTTTAATAACAAAAAAGTTTTAAAACTCACCAAAAATGATGTCCATCGTCGACTCCAGGCCTGATGTCACGAACACCCATTATATAGTTTAAATTACAGAGTATTAATAACTTAAAAAAAAAACTTATATAAAAGAATTATTTGAATTCTTTCCGATATTTTATTTTCTTTAATTGTATATGGTATATTGATATGTTTATGAGAGGTGTATTCGTATTTTAAAATGTATGAGTGTGTCAAAAAAATGTCGAGCTAATTTTATCCCGAAATTGATTTTCATAAATTACTTTCAAATCACTGTGATGTATTGATAACATTGATTGATTATTTTCATCGACTGAAGTTGATTAGAGGTGATGTTGTCAACACTGATTATATCGTTATCGATGGCATTATCGCTTTTCTTGATATTGTTTTCGATATCTCCATGAGATATTCTTTCCTTGGAGATAACTTATAGGTGTTATTGATATTGTAATTTTTACCTTTTCGATAATCAAAATGTATGGTCTTTATGAACGTTAATAGTTTCTAATACAAAGGTTGATGATATGAATGCAGCTATTGATTCGTTATGAAAAATAATACTTTGTATTCATCGAAAAATAACGCACCCCTGATGGCAAAATCGATTCGCAGTGTTTTATAAAACTGTTGGCTTTATAAACCAGATTTGAATATGACTAAGAGAATTTTCCAATATAAAATTGAATTGTAACAGCAACTTCCTGGATAATAGCAAAATTTTGTATGTTGTTCCCAGATGTGACAATAATCAATTTTATATCCCAAAATGTTCCGAACTTTTTCTCTTTTCTAGGCAGTATATTAATTTCAAATTTTTTTGAAAATTTTTGAAATGTTTTACTACCAAAATTTCCAAAACCAATTTGATAAACAAAATTACAAAATTTTCAAGTTTTACAGGTAGAATAGGGTATTTAAATTTTCCAATAATGGTCGACCTCACAAAACAGAAACAGTGTAAGAATTAATTAATTTGAGGAACTGGTTCTGTAAAAGGGCGATGTATAAACAATTTACTTTATGCAACATCCTGAACCTTAAGTCCAAATATCCTTTGCGTGGTACACACCTGTATTGTCATTATTCAAATCCTGCAATTCGTAGTTTACCTGTCCAATTCTCCGAATGACTCTGGCCTTTACCCCAACAGGTGCCAATTTTGAACTAAAATAACCAATTTTAGAACTCTGGGTAAAATTTCGTCTTATTACCTCCTGTCCAACCACGTAGTTCTTAGTCCGACTTCGTAGATTATATGAATGTACGTTCCTTTCATATGCCTTTTTTATGTCTTCCTTAATTAAGTCCCTAATCAAAGTGAATTCGTCCTGTCTTTCAAGTTGTAAGTCCACATCTGTCAATATGTCAAGTTTCTTTAACAGTTCATAATCTCTTCCGTGTGTTATCATGGTTTGTCCGAAAACAATCTGGTATGGAGTCCTTCCGATAGTTTGATGGATACTGTTACGTAGAGCACAATTTATGCTGCTTATATATTTATCCCAATCCCGTTGATCCTTCCTTATGTACGACCGCAGAGCCTCGTTAATTGATCGGTTAACTCGTTCGCTTGCATTTGCCTGGGGACTGTATACAGCGGTTACCATATGTTTTACTCCATGTTTCGCCAAAAAACTCTCAAAATCTTTGCTCCTAAATTGTGAGCCGTTATCAGATACTATTATCTCTGGTACTCCGTAGCAGTTGAAAATGTCTGTCCGTAAAAAGTCAACTATAATTTTTGCATCAAATTTTCTTACAGGCCTCAAAAATGTGAATTTTGAAAAATGGTCGAGTATTATTAAAATTCCTATATTTCCAGTCCTTGTTCTTGGTAAAGGTCCTATAAGGTCAATGTACAGTCTCTGAAAAGGTCGTTCCGTCTTTACCATTTGTCCTAATGGTGGTCTCAGTGCAGTAGTTGGTGTCTTCGAAGTCCTGCACAACTCGCAATTTTGAATATATTCCTTAACATCTGTCACTAGTCTTGGCCAATATAAATATCGCCTTATACGTTCTAATGTCTTATTTATTCCACCGTGAGCAGAATTAGGAACGTCATGCGCCGAATATATAACGTTGGGTCTCAGTTTTGTCGGTACCAGTAATTTCCAAGAGTCAGATTCGTCCGTCAAACCTGAAGAAAAGTCCATCCGTTTGTAAATATATTTGTCAATAATCCTAAAATCTGGCAACCCAGTATTCAATAAGTCGTCGCGTAATTTTGTATATTCTTCTGATTCAAAGGCTTCCGACTGGAGATCAATTGCCGGTATGCTTTCCAGTTCTATCGAGCTTACAAAATCCTCCCCCTCGTGTACACGAGATAATGTATCAGGGACTACATTTTCCTTCCCACTTCTATGCTCAATTGAGAAACTAAATCCCTGTAACTTCAGCGACCACCTAGCTAAACGACCAGATAAATCTCGTTGACACATAAGCCACTTTAGGCTAGCATGATCCGTAACAACTTTGAACTCCTGCCCCTCAATATACGACCTAAATTTCTTTATTGCCATTACTACGGCCAAACACTCGAGCTCGGTAATGGTGTAATTCCTCTGAGCCTTGTTCAACTTATGGGACATGTAAGCAATGGGTCTTTCGGTCCCGTCTTTGTCCTCCTGCGCCAATACTGCACCCACCCCATAAGTGCTGGCATCACACTGTAGTATAAAAGGTTTACCATAGTCCGGGTGAATGAGTAATGGTGCAGTTGTCAGTTTGGTTTTAAGTTTTTCGAAAGCAGATTGTGCCTGTTCTGTCCAAACAAATATTTTCCTCTTGGTCAACAGTTCTGTCAAAGGAAACGTAACAGTCGAATAGTCCTGAATAAAGCGTCGGTACCATCCTGTCATTCCTAAAAAACGTCGTAAATGTTTAATTGATTTTGGTACGGGAAAGTCCTGTATGGCCATAACCTTGTCCTTGTCCACTTGTAAAGTCCCATTTCCAACTATGTAACCGAGGTATTTCACCTTATTAAGAGCAAAACTGCTTTTCTTTACGTTGATAGTTAAACCTGCCTTTCTAAGTTGGCTCGCTACCTCTAATAAGTAAGTCATGTGCTCTTCAAAATTCTGCGAAACTATTAATAAGTCATCCAAATATACAAATACGTGAGTCTTTAAATTAAACGGAATAACTATGTCCATAAGTCTGCACAATGTTTGCGGTGCATTACATAGTCCAAACGGCATTCTAGTGAATTGGTACAATGGCCGATTAGGGACTGTAAAGGCTGTCTTAGGTTTCGAAGTTTCCTCCAGTTTAATTTGCCAAAAGGCGTCTTTTAAATCAATTTTCGAAATAAAATAAACCGGAGGAAGTCTGGCAATTAGTCCATCTATATTCGGAATCGGATAAGCGTCCTTTACTGTTACTGAATTTAATTTTCGACTATCAACACACATTCTCACTTTACCAGGTTTAACTACAACTACTGTAGGAGATGACCACGGTGAATTTGGTGCCTCTTCTATAACACCAAGGGAAATCATGCGGTCCAATTCACCACACAATTGTTTTTCCACAGCCGGTGATATGGGATAATACCGTTGTTTGATTGGCTTTGCATCCCCGGTATCAATACTATGCTCAATCAAGGTAGTACATCCTAAGCCCTCAACTTCAGAATCTGGAAATGCTGCAATAATTTTACTAAGTCGTTCCTTCTGTCCATTAGTTAGTCGTACTTTATCTGGATCAGTCTCAGTAAAGTCAATCTCTTCAATGTCCTGTATCATAATCTTGACTCCAAAAGATTCCCAAAAATCGTATCCACAAATTATTTCCTGATGTATGGATGGAACCACCAGTAATTCAAATAATTTAGTCTGTCCCTTAAATGTTATATCCAACACAACGGTTCCCACTACTGTCTGTCTCTGCCCATCAGCTGTTCTCACATTGCCTATACATCTCTGAAATACACTCATATTCTTCACCTTTGTTGACAATTCCCCACCAATTACACTTTTATTAGCACCACTGTCTAAAAGAGCCAAATGGATTGTATCACCCACTTTCAAATTTACATACGGCCTGCTGTCTAAATCCTTATTCACTATACTAGAGATAACACAAACACGATACGACTTTAGTTTACGATAGTAATTACGAATTCGTTTTGAAGATCGACTTATCTGATTAACCTGATCAAAAATTCTAGCTCGAGCTCTCTCATATTCTAATAAACGAACATGATAAGGCCTCATCAATGGATGAACATTATCCTTTGCTTTGTGCAAGTCCGTGTCCGTAATCTCAGTATTCTTTATAACTCTATTATTTGAAGTGATAACCTCGGATGTCCGCTCTACTTTCGTCGGACATCCTTTAGCCCATTTCCCTGGACTAAATTACAACATTTGGGACATGTTGGTCTATAAATGTCCTTAGCTCCACAGCCATAACAAAATACTCTCCTGGTTTCCATACAGTCCCAGTATGTATGTCCTACATTGTCACAGTTCCAACACTTAAGATTATGTTGAATTGCACAAACCTCAGTCTCAACATCTGTCTTATTTGATCCATCCAAGTCCTCGTTCCTTACAGTCATTTCCGCAATACGTGCTCTTGTTGCTCCCCGAGAATTGTTGACGTGGAACTCTTTCATGAACTTCTCATGCTTGCGCACTTCCTTACGTAGCTGTGAAACACTCGTTATTTCCAAATGTAATAACTCATGTCGTATTTCTCCTTTCAAATTTCGAGTCAATGTTTCACACAAATCTCTGTCCGATATTGGAGACTTTAATTTGTCTGCCAGAGCCGTAATAGCGTCTAGGTACTCATCAAAAGTTTCATTATGTTTTTGTCTTCGACGTCGTATATCATCGAGTATGTCAAAATCACTAAAGTCCTCTCGATACTCGTTTCGTAGTTCATTCGTCAAAGTTGTCCAATCAAAATCAGCGTGCTGATGATGGTAACGCCAGTACCAATCCAGAGCCTTATTCTCGAATAAACAGTGTGCATGATCGCTTAAAAGTCTGAAGTTACCGCCTAAAGTCTTTGATGTAAGAACGTTCACCCGATAAATAAATTCAGATACTGGCATCTGGTTGTCATGTCCGGTAAATTTAAGTCGCCAATTGCGAATAATATTCAAAACTTTATCCGCAGAAAAAGTATCATTAATCGAATTATAGTTGGAGGGATGAAAGTTAGTTGAAGCACTCATCGCTACAGTTGGGACACTCGTGGAGGAATTCACGTTAGCGGGAATATCAGAATTCCCACGAGTAACAACGCTGCTAGGCCTGTTCATATTTCGTAGCATAGACACCAATTCGTTCGAAATGAAACTTTGAATTTCTACACGAAAGTTGTCGATTGATTCTGAAACAACGTGTCTAATTTGTTCCCTATTATCACGCCCATTACTCTGGGATCTACTAGTCCTATTAGGTTCACCAGCTCGAAGTGGTGGATTCCCAGTTCGCGTTTGTTTTCTCGCCTGAAGCCTACCTCTAGTACGTACACCCTGAGCATTTGATGTCGAAGGATTCTCAGGTGTTCTCGCTTCCGTAACATTACCGGAACCATCAATTGTAAAACTTACATTGGTGGGTTCCTCTAAATCTAATAAATTTTCATGACTTCTAGTCAGCACCATCGCGAAAGAGAATTATGAAATTAACAAAGAAATTCAACAATAAATTATTCATTCCACTACTTCATTTAGACATAGCTCTTAGCTAAATAAAATTTAAGAAAATAAATCTAAACTCCAAACAAAAAAAATAAAAATAAAAAAATCAACATCGATATTTGATTGAGTAAATATCACAATCACGTCCACGATAAAAATCTCAAATCAAAATATCGAAACAAAAAAAAATTAAAAAAAATCCTGGATATATTCTGTGAGCAGATATTCAGAATTACCAAATATAAGAATCTCAAATAGAAACAATCCTGGATTAAATTTTGAAGCAAAAAAAAAAAAAAATTTATAAATTACCAAAACAAAATGCACTAGGTGCTCTGTGAGTATAGCTCCGATTCATTTTCAAAACTATAAGTCCCCGACAAAAGAACCTAACGCTAGAAAATTAACATAATATACCATTAACCACAAAGGAAAGGAAATCACAATCCCAATAAAATCCAGAAATCCAAAATTATGTTAGGAATTATTAAAAATAGAAAAATAAAACAAAGGAAAATAATTAGAGGAAAGAAACAATCGATACCACGAACATTAAAAATTATTTTGGTGACATCAGCAATGATGTTATTATGAAATTAAATATTCAATATCACATAATAAATTCATAAGTGATAACCTCAAATAGACCGAAATCTACTGTAAGTGCTGATGCCCCACGTTGGGCGCCATTTATTTTATGTAACGGCTGAATTATTTCACTACCCTATTTTAGGAGAGACCACGCTACCTTTTTGTCCGGCTGTGCTCAAGGAAAATGGGGGGGATCTTGTCTCTCTTAAAACAGACAAAAGCCAGTCACAATGAAATAAAATTACAGGTAGCATTCCCCGATATCGAATGTATTAAAACCAAAGAAATAAAAAAAAATATAGACCAAAATAAAATTAAGGAGAAAGAAAAGAAAGATGAAGTTTAGTAGGAGAGGTGTTAGATGGTATATCCCCTTCCTATTCTCTACCCACCCTACCTGCTATCACTGCGACAAAATTTTTTTGATAGCCCATTTTTTTTTTAACCGCGTATGTCTAAATTTTTCGTGGAATAATAAAACAAATTTAACAATTCATTATAATCTATATATGTTTATTTAAAACAAATGATAACGAAACATTTTATTGTATTTAAAAACATATCGTTATAAGCGCCAAAAATTTCCCTTATTGTTAATAAATTTGAAAATTAGTTATATATTATAAACGAACATAAACAATCAAAAAAAATTTTTTACTAATCTATTCTTATGAGTGTACCGTATAGTTTTGAGCTTTTTTTTTTTTTTTTTTTTTAAATTAAATATTAGGATTTAACAGGCGTAATTAAGGAGTAAAAAAATGAACTTGTTAAATTATAATATTTTCTCAAAAATTATATACTGCAAAATTGACAGTAGATCAAGTAAAGTTATATTGGATAATGCAAATAAATTATTAACTTTTATATAATTTTTCCTTTTTTTTATAGTTTTTAATAACAAAAAAGTTTTAAAACTCACCAAAAATGATGTCCATCGTCGACTCCAGGCCTGATGTCACGAACACCCATTATATAGTTTAAATTACAGAGTATTAATAACTTAAAAAAAAAACTTATATAAAAGAATTATTTGAATTCTTTCCGATATTTTATTTTCTTTAATTGTATATGGTATATTGATATGTTTATGAGAGGTGTATTCGTATTTTAAAATGTATGAGTGTGTCAAAAAAATGTCGAGCTAATTTTATCCCGAAATTGATTTTCATAAATTACTTTCAAATCACTGTGATGTATTGATAACATTGATTGATTATTTTCATCGACTGAAGTTGATTAGAGGTGATGTTGTCAACACTGATTATATCGTTATCGATGGCATTATCGCTTTTCTTGATATTGTTTTCGATATCTCCATGAGATATTCTTTCCTTGGAGATAACTTATAGGTGTTATTGATATTGTAATTTTTACCTTTTCGATAATCAAAATGTATGGTCTTTATGAACGTTAATAGTTTCTAATACAAAGGTTGATGATATGAATGCAGCTATTGATTCGTTATGAAAAATAATACTTTGTATTCATCGAAAAATAACGCACCCCTGATGGCAAAATCGATTCGCAGTGTTTTATAAAACTGTTGGCTTTATAAACCAGATTTGAATATGACTAAGAGAATTTTCCAATATAAAATTGAATTGTAACAGCAACTTCCTGGATAATAGCAAAATTTTGTATGTTGTTCCCAGATGTGACAATAATCAATTTTATATCCCAAAATGTTCCGAACTTTTTCTCTTTTCTAGGCAGTATATTAATTTCAAATTTTTTTGAAAATTTTTGAAATGTTTTACTACCAAAATTTCCAAAACCAATTTGATAAACAAAATTACAAAATTTTCAAGTTTTACAGGTAGAATAGGGTATTTAAATTTTCCAATAATGGTCGACCTCACAGTTTCGACCAATTGCCATTTTATGCTTTCTTTCAAAAGTGTTAGAGAAGATTTTACATTTGCAAATCAGTAAATATATAGAGAATAAAGGTCTGATGTTCGATAAACAGTCTGGCTTTCGCCCAAATCATAGCTGTGTCACAGCTTTGATCGATGTATCGGAAAATATTCGACGTGAACTAGATGATGGTAAAGTAAATTTCCTAGTACTGCTCGGCCACTCTAAAGCCTTTGATATGGTGGACCACTTCATTTTATGTATGAAATTAAGAAATTTTTTCAAATTTTCTTCTACAGCAACTCAGCTTTTATTTTCATATCTATCTGAACGTACGCAATCTGTATTTGTAAATGATATTTGGTCCAATTCGTTACTCCCTTACTAGAGGAGTGCCACAAGGGTCGATTCTTGGCCCTCTCCTTTTTTCGTTGTATGTGAATGATTTGCCTAATCAGCTATCATATTGTAAACTGCACATGTATGCAGATGACGTCCAATTGTATTTGAGTAGCCCAATGCAATCGATTGAGGAAAACATTAAGAACATTAATTATGATCTGGATAAAATACATTCATGGGCTTCAGCAAATGGGCTTTGTCTAAATCCACAAAAATCTAAGTGTATATTAGTTCATAGACAACGTAGTGTACCGGTTTTGGAGAGTGAAATAGTTTTAAATAGAGGAAGAATTGAGATCGTTGAAGTAGCTAAAAATCTCGGAATACTGTTTAACAAACATTTAACTTGGACAAACCATATAAACTCACTTGTTGGTCAAAGCTATGCTAAATTAAGGTCCCTCTGGTCAACACAGTTTTTCACCCCATTAAAAATTAGAATACTACTCGCAAAATCGTATCTAATTCCTGGCTTAATATATGGTTGTGAGCTTTTTGAAAATTGTGATGCTGTTAGTAAGCGCAAGTTAACTGTGTTGTACAACAATATCGTCAGATATGTCTATGGATTAAGGAGGCTTGAACGTATTTCATCATTTACGACTAAACTCTATGGCGTATCTTTTGAAAATCTTCTAAAAATTCGGGTACTTTTATTTTACCATAAAATTATTTACAAGAAAAACCCTCTATATCTATATACTGTTATAGAATTTGCCTTATCCCCTAGGGGTAAAAAGACTATAATACCAAATCATCGATATCATGTGTCTGAATGGCATTTTTATATAAATGCTGCACGTCTTTGGAGATACCTTCCAGCAAACCAACAACTCAACAGCAACGCATACAACTTTAAACAATTTCTTTTCAATTTGTTTGCCGATATTTAGTTTTGTTTCTATCTTTGTTGACATTTTGACGAAATTACCAAATTATTTTATATTTGTTTTTAACAATTTGTGATAATAAAATAAATTATGATACTTATATGTTAAAATGTAGTTTTAAGTTTTATAAAATTTGCAATGTCTAATTTCCACAAACTGCTTTCCTGTACTTTAATTGTAAGATTTAATCTTGTTGTGCAGGATATGTGAAAAATTAAATAAATAAATAAATAAAATAAAGAAAAACTTAAATATTTTGTTTCAGATATTTGCTATATTAAATTGAAAAACACCGATAAAGATATGAATGGTATTCTGCAAAAACATTTTGTACATGCCAAAGATAGAGTTTTAAAAAGAAAACGTAAAGATTGAAGTTCTTAGATTATTTTTATAAAAGTATTTTTTTTTTATTTTTTTTATTTTTATGAAAACTTTAAAGTACAAATGGAAAATGTAGAAAGTAGTTTTTAGGATTTTTGTTTTATGTTAAAAAAATATTTTTGTTTATTTATTTATTATTTTTAAATATGCATATAATTTTAAAATACAAATTATTAATTGCATTTTTTTTATGTTTTTTGTGTGCAAGTAGTTTTTTTTTTAAACTTTTTAAAAGTATTTTTTGAAAACTGGATCTCATTTAGTTATTTTTTTTATTTTTATGAAGTATAATTTTATTTTAGAAATTAGTTTTATTATTATTTTCTTTTAAATAAACACAAAATATGAACTTAATACACAAATATATATATGTTTTTTTTTGTTTGCTAGACGCTCACGTTTACGTGATTTTTGAAATTCCGTCAGTGTGAACGTAGGACTTAGAAAGCCGACTGAAAAATACTCGGAGAAGAGTCAAATACAATTAGAAATTCGACTGATAAATTATTCAAATAAGAGTCGTAAATGACATAAAATAAATCTGAGTAGAAATATGAGTGATAAATGACTATAAAAAGACCCCTAAAAAGACTGATAAATAACTCACCAAAGACTAGTAAATAACTGAAAGATGACTCAAAAAAGGTTCACAAAAGACTCGTAAGCAATCATAAACATGACTGAAAGACGACTCGAAAAAGGGTCACAAATGACTCGTAAGCGATCATAAACATGACTGAAAGACGACTCGAAAAAGGGTCACATGGTCGTAAACGATCATAAACATGACTGAAAAACGACTCAAAAAAGAGTCATAAATGACGTGAAAGAAGTCTCATAAATGATCAGAAAACGATTCGAAAAAGACTTCAAATACCGATTAAAAAGGAGTCGAAAATGACTCTAAACTAATACAGAAAAGGACTCATAAGTGATTTGTCAAGAAGAGTCGCGGGAGGTAACGTTTTTCTCCCGACAACAGTATCATTTATGATCAGAAAATGAGCGCATATTCTGGCTTTTTGATTGCGCAGAAGTATCATAAAAGACTCATTTATGATTGAAAATTCTATAATTTGCTAGCTGGGAACATTTCCCAGCTAGCCTTTTCAATCGTAGAAGGGTCTATTGCGAATCACATGCTGATCGTTTTTAATCGCCGACGAGCGCATATTTTAATCGTGGAAGATACTTCGCACGGGAGAAACTGTTACATGTAGAAGATTCATCTTCAAGAGTCTTCCACAACGCCGCGGAAGATGCTTATATTAGTCGTAGATGGAATTATTTAAGATTTATTTACAGATTATCTTACAAAACTTTTATGAAAAACATCAAGAATCGTATGAGGCTCACGTAGGGATTAATTTACAACTTCTGAAATGCTCGTACATGTTATTCTTATATGAGTTATTGAGAGAGTCGTAAAAGGCTCATTCGATGACGATTTGACGAATCATACAATGCTAGGTAGACTTTTCATTTTGCGAGTTAAACATTCAAAGAAATAATTTAATTTTTGTAATATTTATAAATACTAATTTATTTAATTCATTCTTTAAAAACATAAACTTAACATAAACATAAAGAAAACGGCATTAGAATTCTTTCTAAAACAAAACAAAATAAATTGAAAAATCATAAAAGAAAAATAAAAATTAATTCAAATATATGTATATCGTGGACAAAATGTTGTTGCAGCGTTCTGTTAATAACCGAGTCATCACATTGTAAGAATTTTGAATGGCACAGATCTATAAAAAAAATTAATCAACGGAATTAGTTTCTTTTAAAAGTGTTATATACTTCTTTTTAAAAATTCTCTTCATAGTCACGCTTGCTACTCATATTTATTGCTTGCGATGACAAAATTATGCTTTTATTTAAATTTTAATTTTTTTTATTAAATTTATTGTACATTTAATTTAAAATTTGTTTCTTAAAAAAAAAAACACTTAAAACAACCGCCACGAAGTAAATTTGAAACTTAAATGAAAACATAAACGAATAAATGAAGAAAAGATAAAGCATTAAAATAGAAAAAGGCTCAATTAGACGTGCCATAACCATATAAAACAGCTGTTCAAACCAATCTTATGGGCTACAATGTATTCGATTATAGGTGACATGCAATAACGCCATAACCGTAACCGTAGATACCAATTGAATTTTGGTTGTCTGCTATGGCGTTATGGTTACGGCTATGGCGTTATGGCACGTCTAATTTAACCTTAAACATTGCACGATCAAAAGGCGAACGTGTATGAATATGTACTAAAGCGATAATCTTTAGGAGATTCGTTTAAGAGTTTTATATAAATCACAATCGTCTATTAAACAGCTCTTGGCTAGCTGGGTTATTTTCGTAGGAACATTGTGTATGTAGTCTTGAACATCGTGTATGAGTGTGTGTGAAACGGTAGCAAAGTATTCTTTATGGTAAATTTTTGACAGGTTTGAGGTGAATAAAATTTCACTAGCCCATAGGCAGAGAACGAAGCCGATATTAAATTGCCGCCGGCGGCGGCTGAACTAAAATAAAGCCGGCGGCGGCTAAAAGTCGACTAAAGCCGAAAAATCTTCGTCGTCGGCGGCTAAACGGTAAAAAACTCGGCGGCGACTAAAAGTCGACTAAAGCCGACGATTTTTGAAGAAAACTCGTATATTTTTAATTTTTTACGATACCACAGTTAAAAAAAGTTATATTGAAAATCTTATGCTGCGAGTTCAATGGGGACTAAAAGCCGACTACAGCCGACGGATTCTTAAAAAATTAATTTAAGTAATTTTTTGTAATCAAAATTAATTAATTGTATAAAAAAGATTAAAAAAATCTCATTTCTACCGGCTTAGCTGATACAGTCGGCTAATATTTTATAGCCGAAATTAGTCGCACAATTCGGCGGCGGCTCGAGTACCTGAAAAATGGTCGGCGGCGGCTTAGCCGCGGCTATAATCCGATCGGCTTCGTTCTCTGCCCATAGGGCTAGTAGAATTTTTGACATAAGCATAGAAATATTTGACATTTTAAAATGTGAAAGTTTCTATATACATAAAAGAAAAATTAAGAAACATTATGTACAAATGAAAAAATCTGAACAAAAACAAAACAGATTGAAAATTAACGTACCAGAAAAGAGGCAGAAGAAAATTACATTACATTTTAATTTTTTACATTAATTTTTACTTCTCGGCTTCGTCTATTTTGATATGCAAACTAAAACTTCCATTATTTACAACAATCTGGTTTGTAGGAGAATTGCAATTAGAAAACGCATATATTTTCTAAAAATATTTGTTTCCTTTTATTTGTTCATTATTTAAAATTGTCAAAAATTTTACATAGTCGAAAAAGATTTCATTTCACACAGTAAAATTAAAATTTTTTGAAAATAGAGCAAATGTTTTTCATCACGATACTTTGTTATCGTTTCACACACACCCTATGTATACAAAATGCACCACAACAGTACACGATGTACTTAATATAAATACAGTAAGTGACTAATATGCGGAAATATTATAGAACCCTGGGAAAATTTATAAAAATTTTAAATTTACAAACATGTGAAATATTTTTGCAGAGAACACCTCCGCACATAAGAGGGAACGTCACTGGTTGAAGCATATCCAGACATGTCCTATTTTCAAGGATGTTCTATAAAAAAACAAATTTTTGATCTATAGTCGATTTAAATGAATACATGTCTCAGAATTTTTTGAAATTCGCGATTGTTCGCGTTTTATCAGAAATTCAATGTGGTGGAACCAATATTTTCTAAATAGGGCAATATGGATACCAAAACGTTTTTTGACAGGTAAATCATCGCTGAGTGGATATAGTTTAGAATTTTTTAAATTTAATTCATTTTTCAGGGTGTTTGGGCCGTTTTATTTTCTAAAAAAAAGTTTTCCTCTTTTATGCCATTTTTTACAAAATATGTTTTTGTGCATAGAAACAAAAAGTACATAAAGGCAAATTAGGTATCGAATTAAAGCATGGATGGTAACCGAAACGATGCGGTTATCGGTAAGGGTGACGCAATTTTAGATTATTTCGGTAACGGTATTTCATTTATTTAGGTATCGGTATTTTAAGGATAACGGGTTTTTAGTTATTTCGGTAAAGGTATTTTAAGGATAACGCTATTTTGTTTATTTCGGTAACGGTATTTTAAGGTTAGCGATATTTCAGTTATTTCGGTAACAGTATTTTAAGGATAACGTTACTCAGTTATTTCGATGCATGGCGCAATTTTTTTTACAAAAAACAAACGAGATTGAAAACAAAACAAATTTGCCAACTTAAAGTACGAAAAATACTTAATACCCACGTGCAATTACCAAAAGCAGAAAATTAAAAATAACGGTAACGGTATTTTAGGGGTAAGGGTATTTCATTTATTTCGCTGACGGTATTTTAAGGGTATCGATATTTTATTTATTTCGGTATCGGTATTTTAAGGATAACGGTATTTAAGTCATTTCGGTAACGGTATTTTAAGGTTAACGGTATTTCGGTTTTTTATGTAACGGTATTTTAGGGGTAACGGTAGTCAGTTGAAAGGGTTTTGAATCGATAACGGTATTTTAGCGGTATTGCCTGCCAACCCTGAATTGAAAGACCTACCCAGCAAAATATTGGTAATGACACCTCATTACTATCTGCATTACCAAAAATGATATATCATTACCTTTTGCATTATTTTATAATATAAAATAATGACTTCCTAATAACGGCCTATTGTATTCATTGTTTCTAAATATAAAATAATGACTTACTCGTAATAGTTTAAATAAGTACTTTTTACACAGTTAAATTTTATACATTTTTATTTATTATATGTAAATATGTTTAATGTTTAAATTTTTATGACGAGTCCTAAAATTACCCACTAGAAAAAACTTAAATTTTTCTGAATGTATTTCCTTAAGCTAATAGTATTTGCTTAACTCCTTATTTTTAAGAATCAAGTAAGCAATCGGATAACCGCTTATAATTCAACTTTTTGTAAGCATGTGTGTAACCACTTATTATTCAAAATCTCATAACTACTTATTTCTCATTTTTTCGTAAGCGAGCGGGTAAGCGTGACTACTTATAAAAACGACCACGCCAAACAAAAATAATGAGTTTAGACGCCAAAAAATAAGTTGTGCGGAGCTATGACTTTCTATTATATAACCACTTATTTGGTAATGAAAGATTTTGCTGGGATCTAACTCTGTAGAAAATGTTCCAAGCATGCTCAACTTATTCAACAAAGCATTAAAATATCAAGAAATGCTACATTTTGTTAAATTGCAAAATTAAGGCATGATTGGGTAGGTTTTATGTATATAAAGTCAGATAGATCTCCAAAATACCTTTAATTTGATTTCAAATTTCTATGTTTTCTTTTTATTACTATGCACAAAAAGACGTTTCGTAAAAAAGGCAGAAAAAAGGCAACATGTTTTTCAGAAAAGAAAACGTCATAACACAGAAAGTATACCGGTCATCAATCGAATTCGCTGATATATATATAAGGGTAACAGGACGTGGGAAATATAAGCTAAAAACTTTTTTGTAGATTTATGGTCTAATTCATAAACTTTTACAACAGTCTTATTGCAGGATTTTAAGCTAATTTGTGAAAAACAGTATTCATATTTGCTTAATAACGAAAAAAATAATATAGGTTTATAGTCGACTCTCATTAACTTTAAACATTTTATAAAGTTTGGAGTGAGGAAGCCACCATTTAAATGTTAATTATTTAATTTTCAGGCATGAAATGATTTATTAAAGCCATCCCATCCCTAGAATATGTGGCTTCCAACAACTTGCATCCATCAAATTAAAAAAAGCTACAACAATTGTGTTGCTAATGTCCTTTTTCGAAAAAATTTACAAAAAAATGTAAAAATAAAATTAAAAAGAAAAACAAAACAATAGTGATGTACAGACTGTCAAAACATTATTCTAAATTCGATTACTTTTGTATGCTTCGAATAATATGTTCTAAAAAATTACTTTTTTACACACATTTGCATTGATTTGCTTTATAAATAAAATAAAAAATATTTTTAATGGCTTTTAAATTTATCTTAGCACATCATTAGTTCTCTAATTTTAAAAAATACATTTTCACTTTCAATTACCGAGTCAATCGTTTACTAAATTTGTACATCAATTGCGACTTATTTGGGAGAAGAGAGAAAATAAACAATAGTGTTGCCAGTATCAAATCGAAAAATTAATTTATAGTTAAAATACGATTATGAATCAAGATTTCTAATAACTCTTTATTAAGCGAAATATGTACTTTAACTAGAGCAAGCTTCAAATACCAAATAATTTTTTTTATGAATTACCACATTAAAATTTATATGAGATATTAAATAAAATATATTTCTCTAATCTCTAGTGTCTAATGTTTATGCTATTTTTTAAAAATTGCGGTTAACCGAAAACCGGTTTATTTCAACGATTAACCGGCTTTTATTTCGTTATTTTTAGCTTAAAATTCCTTCAAAAATGAAGAAATATAACCGGCGAATTGCTCAAAAAAATGGAGCAAAAAATTGCGGGTGTCAAAAGTTAATTTTAAAAATTTTGTGTTTAAAGCACCGTAAGTAAGTTGTTCGAGTTTCACGTAAAAAAACTGTTATAATCCATAAAAAAAAAATGATTTTTCACGATAATCAGTTTCACGTGAAAATTGCGTAGAGTTTGTTTTCACGCAAATTTAATGTAAAAGACTATTATTTTTCTTGGGGAAAAGTGAAATTTTGTGTTTATTTTGATTGTGTCTTTGTTATAAAATTAAAAAATTGTTCACTTGTTTAAATTAAATTGCAATTTTAGGCATTTAAAAATCGAGTGAAATTTTTCCACGTGAAAAACAACTTACGGTGCTTAATACCCAAAGTATTTATTTAAATATTCTATTTCAAAATTTCCGAAGAAGAAAATTTTCAGATGTTTTAGCCTTTTCTGATGTGTGACTCACTCAGTTTAAATTGACGTGCCTATTCCTACGAAAAGTCTGCGACTTTTATTTGGGACTGTATTCCCCATATATTTGTTGTTGCAAAGTCACATTCAATTATATTTATTAATATTTTTTTTTGAAAACTTCAAAAAAATTAATACCTGGTATCGACACTATCATAACATTGACAAATAGAATTTAATTTTATTGTTGTTTTGTATGAAACTTAAGACACTCAGTCTTAAAAATAGTCTTATGATGGTCACAATGAGTCACAACTAGTAATAGGAACCTAAATGTCCCTTAATAAGAATATAATACTACTTTCACAGTACGATTATTAAACACGTTTATGTAAAAGTTAAACATATTAGTTCACACTTAAAAATTAACCCCTAAATTCATAAATGCTTTGTAAAGTTAAAGCAGGTTTACAAAACGTCATTTTCATACAAAATGTGTTCAATAAACCTCCTATAATTTTACAAAGCGTTTATGAATTTAGGGGTAAGTGTTTAAGTTAAACATCTCGAACAGCTGTTCCTTAACAATTAAAAACAAATACAAAAATTTTACAAAATTTCTCAAAAAGTTATTTTTTCTTCGGCCGGAGGCAATAATTAATAATTTTCGGCATTATCCAACGTTATAATTGCTATAAAAAGGGAAATAACATTATTACCCCCAGTCCGAAACAAGATTTTTCAATTTTTAGTTAAGGGAAAACTTCATATCTGTTTTTCGATTTTTCGTTCACATGAAGCAAAGTTTAATTAATTGTTTTGCTCACTTTAATAAGAAAAAACGAGTAAAAAGGTTAAAGTCGGGCATGCCGACTATACAATACCCTACACCAGTCTGTGTAAAAGCCAACTAATGTTTGGATCCGAAATTCGAATGGGTTAAAATGGGGCTCGTGTCAAAATTTTCTATAATGTGAGTCAGCGCACCAAATTTCATTAAAATATCTTAATATTTGCGACCTGCAGCGTATAAACAGTATAATTTTGGTAGGACCCTTATATGGGCACTAGGTCTAACCATGGACCGATGTTCACCAAAATCAATAGGCTGCGTTACTGGGCTAACATAGGTCTGTGTACCAAATTTCGTCAAAATATCTTAATATTTACGACCTGCAGCGTATAAAAAATATAATTTTGGTAGGACCCTTATATGGGCACTAGGTCTAAAAATTGACCGATGTTCACCAAAATGAGACTTGTTCGTCCTTGGCCCAACGTAGTTCTGCGTACCAAATTTCATCAAAATATCTTAATATTTGCGACCTGTAGAGTGCGCAAAAGATTGCATGGACAGACAGACAGACGGACGGACGGACAGACGGACATCGTTAAATCGAAATAAAAAAAAATTCTGAACCGATCGGTATACTATAAGGTGGGTCTACGACCAATATTTTTTGGTGTTACAAACATCAGCACAAACTTATAATACCCTGACCACATAGTGGTGTAGGGTATAAAAAACACATTTTAACTGGTTTTTATTTAAATTTAGTTTATTTTATTCAATTTTAATTATTTTATTTTTCTTGTTGTGTCTTCTTCTGCTTCAAACTTGTCATTCAATACCAATTGATATCAATTTTATCGTGTTTAACAACGTGTTTAAAAATTAAACACGATAATTTAGCGTGTTTAAGGGTTGAAAAAAATGTACTGTAAAACATCTCACTTAAACATGTTTAACGCTTAAACACGTCAAATCGAGTTAAACACGTATATGTGAACGCCAAATAAGAAAACATAGGCATGCGTATGTTTCTATTGCCTGTTCTCACGTTATGTGTTAAAAAGAAGAGTAAAAATTACATCTTGTTCATGTTTCTTCCAAAGAAATATACACTTAAAATATTTTGTTAGTAAAGACCGTTGCAAATATAATTTAAAGCAAATGAAGTTTCACTTGAAAACAGGACTACTACATAGAAAAAACAGTAGGCACCAACAATGGGAATTTGTAAAAGCAATCACATTTTCTTTGAAATTGAAATTTTATTTCCAACAATCTTTTTGTTTGAAATATTTGCAACTCGTTTGTAAATTGTTATCTTTCATATAAAAATTGTTTAAAAATAAAAATTCAAATTTACAAAAAACAAAAGAAAATTTTTTTTGGATTTACAAATTTTTTTGTTGTTGGCTTTTTAAAAAGTTTTTTTTTTTTTGTATTTACAAATTTGGTATGAGAAAGGTGTTTAAAAATTAAGGGGGTTATTTTGTAATACGCAACGCCTTGCGTTGCGTTGTTTTCCATACAAATTGTTTTTGTAACAATAACAATTTACACACAAATCAACAAAATAACCCACTTAATTAGAATTTTGTAAATTTTTTCTGTGTAAAATTTCTTTAAACTCAACTTACATTTGCTTTCGTTTCGAAACCACAAATTAGTCAAAACAACTAAAAAATTTACTTGCGTACATTTTATTTGTTTCATTTTTTTAACAAAACGAAATGGATGTTACTAATTTTCAGTATTTTATGGCCCTTACTATAAAAGAGTATTTTAAATTTAAAGTCGACTTTATTTTTAATCATACGATTTTGTTCATTTTGTGTATGAAAACCCTACAAAAATATTTATATTTTCAAACATATTGATTGGTTGAAAATAAATTAACCAACCAGAGTGCTCCAAAAATAAACCAAGTCAAGGCATATTGCCACCCAATATTTTAACTAAAGTCGACTTTAACTAAAATATGCATTTGAAAAATTTAGAAAGTAAGGGCGTATGTTGTTTGTTTTTTTATGAATTACGAATGTATTTAAAAACTACATTTCCTTTAAAAATGAATGTTATTTTCATTTAAAATAACAAAACTAGAATACTACATGAATAACTAACTAACAGTCAGAATACTGCAGAAGTTTCCTGAGTGTATGCAAATTGGGTATACGCAGGAAAAGGATATTTTCTATATGTTTAGCGGTATTTATATATAGCAGTATTCTTCCAATTATGTATATACGTTTGGGATTTTAGCATATTTAATTCCTTTAATGCAATTAATGTATGTTCCGATAAAAATAAAAAAATTAATATGCAAGTGCATGTGCAAATTTAAATGTTACTGACACTTTAGAAAATATTGTTTTGTATTGGCGTTTATACATGAATGGATGTCACTACATTGCCAGATCTGTCGAAACAATAGAGTAGTATATTGGAAGATGACAAAGCAAATTGTGGTAAATTCTTTGTTATTGTTTTTTCTTTGATATTGTGAATATTTAATAACGCTCCTAGACGAGAACAAGAAATTCTCATTGAGTTTGTAATTTAACTTAACAAATATTTACAGAAGTTCTAAAAATATCGTCCCCTGACGAGTTCCTTACGTACACTCACAATATATTTTCCATAACCGATTGAGGTTTATTTAAAAAGTAATAGGTAAAGTTTGTTTTCAATTGAAGAATCCATTAAAATACATTAAAAAATATTGTTTAACTTTTTTGTCAACCAATAAAAAACAAACCAGAAAAAAATATGTATCGTCTGTAGGAGTTGTTATTTTCAGTCAAATATTCTATTTTTAGATTTCTATTTTTTGAAAAAAATATTTAAATAATTTCGTTGTTTTCTGTTTTAAAACAAAAAATTCAAATATTTTCGGTTTTCTTTTTTGTTAAAATAGTTTGTTTATATACAAAATTATTTCAATTCAAATTACAAGAAATTCTTTACTCATACACACAAACATAGCCAATAAAAATATGAACGTGTCTGTTGTGTATGGTGTAGTGTTTTGAAAATCGAAACAAAAAAAAAACTTTCAAATATGAAAAAACAAACCACAAAATCGTTTTTTTTTACGTTTTGTCAGTTAAAAAATTGATGATTGTTTTAATAGACTTTTCAATTATTTTTATTTCTTTTCTGGATTGTTTAAACAATGTTTGAAAATAAATAGCAAAATGGTTCGAATATAATGAAAAATCAGTAGTTCTTTTTTTAATAGTGTTTTCAATTAATTTAATATGTATTTTAGGTTGTTTTTAAGGATAAAATATTGTGAGTGTAAGAATGAAATCCGGATAGGGACATGCCTCCAACAGATTATTTTTCACAATTTGTAAAATACGTTTGGGATTTTAGCATATTTAATTCCTTTAATACTGTATATTGTTTTTATAACTACTATACATATATTTCACGGTAAAAATTGGTTTGTTTGTAAATAGGTCATATTTTGTCATCTAAAAATACATACACACAGAAAACAGATTCGTTGTGGTAACCGAATTTGTTCCCAATCGAATTAATGCGGTTACGACAACTTTCTTTAAATTTAGTGATATATCGATCAGGATACCTGAATGGTAAGGGTATGCTAATGTATATTTTCAGTTGTGAATACAAAAATAAAAAAAATAGTTCAGTGCTTATAATCGAATTCAAAAACTTCGTACACTATTTCCAATTAAAAACAAAATATTCAAATTTATTTTTTGTTTTGTTTATATTAAATATTTAAAATTTTTAAATACTTACAATAATATTTATGCATACAAATAAATTTTAAAAGAAATATTTAGCTACTACAATTTAACCACAAAGAGAACATAGAGATTTAAAAATTAGTTTCCTGATGATGTGTTTTTTATGACAAATATTCTGATACTAATAACTATCCCTAGGGTTGCCAATTCCATGTTGAGAAAAAGAGGACGTCAACCTCAAAAAAGGGGGACATTTGTCTTCAAAAAGAGGACAATTTTTTTTATAAATTAATTTTACAAAAATCAACAACGCCATAAAATATACAAATAAAAATCTATTTTATACTCGTAAATAAAACAGTTTTTATTCCCACTAAAAAAAATTCACAAAAAACAAAAAATCATTCTGAACTTGAAATATAAACGATTAACCAATTCATTGCATACATTTTCAGGAATGTACAATTCTATAATTTTTGAATCAATATATTACTTCGCATTTCTCTAAATATTCATAAAACTCTTGTCACTTCATATCAAAATTTTATTTGACTCTAATGATATCAGAAGTAGAACTAGAAATAGTTTTTGGATTCAGTTTTTTTTTTCTGGCGTCCACTGCGCCTTGATTAAAAAAAAAACTTCAGAAAAAAGGTAAAAAATCATTCTGAACTTAAAATTAGCAGTACCTGAATAAACAAAACAAAAAACAACACAGAAAAAATTTACAAAATTCTGTTTGTAATGTTAAACACCTTTTTTGCATAAACAAACAAAAAATTTTTTAAAAAGGCACCAACAATGGAATTTGTATATACAAATCCCTTTTTGTAACTTTTTTGTAATTTGTTAAAAATAAAATCAATTTTTTTTTAACAATGTGTTTTGTAAATACAATAATTTTTTTTTGTAACTTGTTTGTATTTGCTAAAAATTAAAAAAATAAAATTCAACAACGAGTTTGTTATATTAAAACAATTATTCGCTTTATGTTGTCGTATTCACAAAAAAAAAATACTTTTTTGAAATTTTTGTTACAATTTACAAACATTCACCCAGGAAAAAGATTGGTTGGAATTCGATCAAAACCATTAAAATGAAATTGCCAGGACATTCTTTTATTTGCAGTTGCCTATAAGTGAATACTGCACCAAAAATATTTTACTAGGTATTAAAAATAGGGAAAATGAATTAAAAAACAATACTTTTAACAAATTATTGGTATCTCCAATCAATTTTAAAATTAGTATCAGTTAAGTAATTCTATGCAGTAGTAGCAGCCATTTATTTAGTGAATATACGATAAAATTTGTGTTACCTATAACCTTTATTAAAAAAATTTGAATATTCGAAAGTGGTAACTATAAATACGGGTATCCTAATCAAATATGACCTTAACGTCGAGTTTCTGTAGAACCAACCGAATTGTGGATTGTGTTGATAACACACACAACTATTGATTGGTATTGGTAAATGAATTTTTTACTATATTAGTTTTCCAAGCAAGACATATAAATTCAAAATTAGACTTCAAAATTAATAAGTGTTTGTGGTGTAATCGGTAGAGAATTGGCCTAGTATGCCGGATTTCCGAGTTCAAATCCCGGACAAGAAAAAAATTTATATGTTTTTTTTTTAAATTAAAATAAAATATTCATATGTATAAACAGTAAATATGGCTAAGAAACTTAAAAGTAGTTGTGGTGCAGTGGGTAAGAGTGTGAACTATTAACCTGAATGGCCGGGTTCAATACCAGAAATTTCAAAAAAAGTTTTTTAATTTCAATAAAATTTTGTGTAACATAATAATATTTATGTGGAACATAATATTGAACAAGACAACCGAATATTGGCTTTCACGACGAAAAATATAATTTAATATAACGATAGTTGTCGTAACCGCACAAATTCGATTGGCAACAAATTCGGTGGCCACAACTGAGACTGTTTTCTGGGTGTTTGAGCAATTGAAAACAAAAAATAAATGATTTGTTTTTTTTTTGTTTCAAAAAATTCTAAGGCTATTTTTTTGATATTTTTGATACAATTTACAAACATTTAATAAAAAAATTGTTAGATATCTAAGTAAAAAGCCAACAATTTTTTTTAATTACTTAAAATTTTGTGATACTTTTTTCTGTGAACGATTAACAAATGTATTGCATAAATTTTCGGAAATGTAAATTTCTATAATTTCTTGATAATCAAGAGTTTCATGAATATTTTTCATCGCTTCCAATTTGAATCAATATATTGCAGTCGCATTTCTTCAAATATTCATAAACCTCTTGACAATTCATATAAAAATTATATTTGACTAATAATATCAGAAATAGTTTCTGGATTAAATTTTTTCTTGATTAAAGAAAATATATGTACGTATTTTAATTTCATAGCAAACATCATATTTAATAGAAGAAATCGCACCAAAAACTATTATCAGTAGTGTTAATTGAATTTAAATTTTTTACATAATTTTTCAGGATAAGAAATTCATTAAATAAATTTTCGTCATTAAAAGCAATGTTAATTTTTTTTTAATTCAAAGTAAGTGATGGCAAGTCAATTGAAATAATAGCGACAAAACAGCGATGCTAACAATTCAAAAGTTTAGAATTAATAAAAAAAGTTATGGAGAAAAGTGCCAAAAGTAGGACAACCCCGGACACTTACTGAAAAAGAAGGAGGACTGCCCCGGACGCCCAAAAAAAGAGGACGGTGTCCGGGGAAAAGAGGACGGATGGCAACCCTAACTGTCCCTCATAACAAGTTTAATTTTCTACAATTATTCTTGTAGAGAAAATCTCAGATCTTAGAAAATAAATCAGATTCTAAAAATTATTTTTTCAGGAATCTCTTGTTACCTCTTTAATTCGTAGCATTTTTTCTAGGGTAAACTTACGATTTATAAATCTGTTGCTTCAGAGAAACCATGGATCACTTTGCAAAAACTTTAAAGTATATTTAATTTTTGAAATATACAACCCGAATGTGTATTTTGTAACACACCAAAGATATATTGCTGAGTTCACAATTTAATTAAAATATTTTATAGCGCTTCATTGCGAAACTGATTGTTGTAGTTCCACCAGTTTTTAAGTTATCTGCTCGCAAATTTTATTTAGGTAATGGTGCTGCAAAAGAATTATCAATTAGAATAAATATTCGAATTACAAGGAAATCACACACCCAGGAAAAAGATTGGTTGGCTTTCGATCAAAACCATTAAAATGAATTTGCCAGGACTTTATTTTATTTGGAATTACCTATAATTGAATACTACATCAAAAATATTTTACTAGGTATTAAAAATAGGGAAAATGAACTAAAAAACAATCCTTTTAACAAATTATTGGTATCTCCAATCAATTTTAAAATTAGTATCAGTTTAGTAATTCAATGCAGTAGAAGCAGCCATTTATTTAGTGAATATACAAGAAAATTGGTGTTATCTATAACCTTTTTTAAAAAAATTTCAATATTCGAAAGTGGTAACTACAAATACGGGTATCCTAATCAAATATGACCTTAAATTCAAGTTTCTGTAGAACCAACCGAATTGTGGATTGTATTGATAACACACACAACTATTAATTGGTATTGATAAACGAATTTTATACTGTATTAATAAAACACATAAATTCAAAATTAGTCATTAAAATTACTAAGTGTTTGTGGTGTAGTCGGTAGAGAGTTGGCCTAGCACGCCGGATTTCCGAGTTCAAATCCCGGACAAGACAAAAATTTATGTTTTTTTTTAATTAAAATAAAATATTAATATGTATAAACAGTAAATATGGCTAAGAAAATTAAAAGTAGTTGTGGTGCAGTGGGTAAGAGTGTGAACTATTAACCTGAATGGCCGGGTTCAATACCAGAAATTTCAAAAAAAGTTTTTTAATTTCAATAAAATTTTGTGGAACATAATAATATTTATGTGGAACATAATATTGAATTAGATAACCGAATATTGGCTTTCACGACGAAAAATATAATTTAATATAAAAATAGTTGTCGTAACCGCACGAATTCGATTGGCAACAAATTCGGTGGCCATAACTGAGACTGTTTTCTGTGTGCAGCTTACGATAGTTTTCACATATTTCATCTTGATTTTTTCTTAGTTTTATCGTATGTTGCGGTTTAGTTTTTAGGTATTTATTTATTTTATTTTTTAATAAATTTTTTTCAAATAAATTTTACTTTTAATAATTATTAAATAAATAATTTGACAGAAATGGCAAATGACCAAAAATTGGGTGTTGTGACTATTGCCTAATAGTTGTATCCACTGAAAGTCTTAATAATCCTCTTTTAAATTGAAAGTTGAGTGGAATAACTACCGAAATACTCAGTGGGGCAAAAATGTTAATTATTTTGACCAAAAGTTGTGCTAACCGTATAATAATTTTCAAATTAGTTTGGATAGCAAGTTGTTTGTTACAGATACATTAAATTTATTGTGATAATTTTTAATCGTGTACAAAACTGAAATATAAGTTCGATTTGCATAATTTACTAAAATACAACTTAAATATCACAGTACAACACTAAAAATGCATCGGGCATGCGACATATCAATTCTGATAGATTTTAGGATGAGTATCACGAATGTGAACACCAAATTTTAAAATTAGCTCTAGTTTTTGAAATATTTGCAAATTTAACTTTTAGCAAAAAGTCAGTTATTTCGTTACAATTTCTTATTTATTCATATAGCTGACTAAACTACAGATAAATTTTAATATAGTTTAAAAGTTTAGACTTTGGGCTTTTAGAACTACACCAACTTATTTTTGTAAGATAAAGGATCTAGGATATAATTGCAATTCAAATGAAAACTTCACTTAGTTTCCTATTTTGCAAATCAAGTAAAATCCCTTAATCGTCTTAACACATGACGTAAATTCATATTCCACTAAATTCTTTTTGTCAAAAAAATCACAACTTTTTCCGAAATTCAATCTGAAACATAAAATTTATCGCCAATTTCCAAAAATGTATATTTTTGTTAACGTCGATTTCATTTAAAATTTTGGGTGGCAGTAAGCTTTGACTTGGTTTATTTTTGGAGCATTCTGATTGGTTAATTTATTTTCAACCAATCAAAATGTTTTAAAATATAAATATTTTTGTAGGGTTTTCATACACAAAACTAACAAAACAGTATGTTTAACAATAAAACGGACTAAATAAAAAATGCTCTTTTATAGTACTTTTTTGAACATGCCTATTTTAAAATCGTTATTTTTTAGGAATTTGCACTTAAATTATCTAAAACTTTGTTGAAATTGATTAGAAAATATGTGTATAACATCCCTACGGGAAATTTTAACAAACTGTCACCGAACTGGCCCCTTTACATGGCATTGTCATAGGAGGGGGAAATTGAACCCTTGTGACATGTCACAAGAAAAATCCCAGGACAGGTCCCTGAAATTTGTTTTTTATGAGAGTTCAGTAACCTGTCCTAGGTTTTGTCTTGTGACATGTTACAAGGGGTCAATTTCCCCCTCCTATGACAATGCCATGTTAAGGAGCCAGTTCGGTGACAGTTTGTTAAAATTTCCCGTAGGGATATTTCAATGGTTTCCCAGCGTAGAAAATCATTACCAGATATGTGGTTATGTAACTACCAGTAGTAATAAAAATTGGATATTCCTTTCATCGCAGATTAATTATTAGCGAAATCGTGAAAAAGGAGAAATTTCAACTTTAAATGCATATTATAGGGAATAAATTCGCAGCTGTCAAATCGTGCGATATATCAAATTAAAGGGCATATTTCATCATATTAAAATTTTGCGTTCATAGTTTTAATTTTGCATTTTTTTGCTAAAAGTTTATTACAAAATTGAAATTTTCTGCAAATACGGTTTTGTAAATATTTCTTAAACTAACTCTAAGGCCATATTCGTGATCTACGTCCAAATGTGTATTAGAAATGATGTGTCGCAATCCCGATGCATCAAATTTTTCTTATTTTGTTGTACTGTGTATTTGTTGAATAACCAAAATACAGTAATATTAGCCGAATTCCAACAGATCTTTTTTCTGTGTGTACTTTTACATTTTTTAACTTTATAATAATTATATTTGTGGGATACAATTAAGCATTAACTTCTGTAGTTGGTCTTAATATTTTACTTTTGTAAATCTAGCGATTTTTATTTATTCTATAAATATAAAAGAAACTGTACCTAGTCAGAAAATTTACTAATATTTTTCCTTCTACTTATTAATCTTTTGTGAGAAATGTGAAAAAAATATAGTAATTACTATAAATAAATCATAAAGTGGTGTTAAAAAATAAAAAACAAGTATTTAATAGTGTATATCAAAATATTAGCTTATTATAAGATAATTTAATCAATATTTGTTAATAAAAATAAATATAAATAAATGAAGAGATTGCAGTTATTTAGCGTGTTTTTTAATCACTTGGATTTAGAATTTTTCATACAAATAGTGGATTTATTAAATCCAAAAAAAGCTGGATTTAATAAATCCATAATAAAAGCACAAATATATGAAATATCCTATTAATTTAATGTCAGAAAAAAATACGAATAAAAATTAAAAGAGAAACAAAAAGATTGAAAAACTAACAAATAAAAGGTTTTTATTAAATTTTTTTTATGAAATATGTTTAGAAAAAAACTACACCTCACCAAATACATATTTTTAATCTTGGACATGGAGAAATAGCTGAAATAGAAATGAAAATTTTTCACTCTACAGTAAGTAATTTAATTGAATCTAATTAGTGAATATTAAATATTGCAATGGAATTTTTCAATTGTGTAAAAATATAAATTGAAGTGATAAAACTGAAAAGGCATATATAAAATATAATTAAAAATTAAAAGTTAAAGTAAAATCCTTGATTATCGAATTCAGTATTAAAAATTAGGGTGAAAGAAGTGTCGGACAGAAAATTCTTTTTAAAATAGGGAGAATCTAACCCCATCTGTTGAGCACTTTTAGAAATACTTTTTGGATTTATTAAATCTAAGTGATTAGAAAAAACGGCTATTGTTTACAATGGCAGATTTGTATTATACACTCTAATTAAATTCTGTTGAAATTTACCCAACTTATAGTAGGAAACTGAACTCCTACTATAAATTGGGTAAATTTACTCTATGTGCGTAATCGAAAAAAAAATACGCACATTGTGTTTAAGTTGGTGCACAAATAATTTGTAATTTTACATTGAAAGTGCGTAAAAATTAAATGAAATTTTGAAATTAGTGTGTTAATTTACTAAATTTGTGTGTAAAAAAGCACATTTCACGTGTAAATGTACGCATAAAATGCGTAAAAATCCACAAAAACTGCGCAAAAATCCACAGAAAGTGCGTAAAAATAAAATATAATGCGTACATTTACAACAGGTGTGCTAACTTTAAGCACCACCTAAAAATTTTTTTAAATAAAATAACAAATTAATTTTTAGTACGTATTTTATTAATAATAATATCCGAGTCATTCTCTCATAATCGTTTATGTCCAAATTAGTCGTTTTGGGATCTTAAGGCATTTGTATAAAATTCATATAAAAATTTGTTATAACTATTGAATGGGTGCGATGACTCCTGCTCAACAAAATGCCTTCTTTGAAAGGGGGGAAGTAACCGTCAACAATAATGGGAGAAAACGCCTTAAGAGAGATATGGCCTACGCAGGAACAACTGAGTGCAATGACTCCTGCTCAACAAAGTCAGTATTCATTGAGTACTGCCTTACTTGCAAAGAAAGCATTTTGTTGAGCAGGAGTCATTGCACTCAGTTGATCCTGCGTAGGCCATATCTCTCTTTTTATTTATTTATTTAGTTAAGTCTATGGATAAAAATCCTTACAAGATTAAAAAGAAAAACATGATTAACAAATACAAATTATAGCCTACGTATTTAAGAACAAAATTATATTACGTTTAATGACATTTACATTTGAAAAAAAATCTATCAATTCATTCATTTCGTTGTAGTGTTTACATATTCTTCGAAAGGGATCATCATTAGCGTAGTTTGATTGAAAGACTTGTAAATATAACGGGATATAAGAGCGAGTAGATCTTTGAGGAACATGGAGTTGAACATTACTAAGCAGGAAATCAGAAGAAATGTCACCATTAAGCAAGTTTATCATAAATGAAACATTTAGCATTTTCCTTCGGCTTACTAAAGTAGGCAATTTAATTCTATCAAGCCTAATGGTATACGATGGAAGATCAGCAGATGGGTTCCATGTTGAGTTTCCTAAACAGAACAAGAGGAATTGTTTCTGGACCGATTCAATACGATTGCTGATAACAGTACTTTCAGGGTCCCAGAGTATCGAACCATACTCCATAATTGGTCTTACCAGAGATGTATATATTTGCTTTGTAACCCCTGGGTCTGTAAATTCTTTTGCCCATCGCTTTATAAAAGCAAGAACACCACGGGCTTTATTTACCATCATCGTGATATGTTGTTTAAAATTTAATTTTGGATCAAGTAAAATACCAAGATCCAAAAACTCATTAACTAATTCCAGCTGGTAGTCTCCCAAAGTGTATAGACCAATAGAATTCCAATTTCTGGAAAATCGCTTAAGGCGTTTTCTCCCGTTATTGTTGACGGTTACTGACTCCCTTTCAAAGAAGGCATTTTGTTGAGCAGGAGTCATCGCACCCAGTTGTTTTACCTAGGCCGTCTGTCTTACGGCGTTTTCTCCCGTTATTGTTGACGGTTGTTGGTTGACTGCCTCCCTTGCAAAAAAGGCATTTTGTTGAGCAGGAGTTATTCCACCCAGTAGTTCCTGCATAGGCCGTGTCTCTCTTACGGCGTTTTCAATTTTGAAATGAGGTTTAGACTACCACATGCGTTAATAATAATTACCAAAAACAATTTCATGCTTATGTTGCTATTTCCAGACTCTAATGTGTTTGTGGAAATGTTGTAATTCACAAAAAATAATCCGTTTTCACTTTTTCTTTTTATTATTTATAATTTTTTTTAAATTTTTTCCAATTTGAAATGTCAGAGTACTTATTACTATTATTGTATAGTATATTTACCAACTTTGTGCGTAACAATTTTATTTAACAAAACAATAGTAATTTTAGGCACAATGTGTTTATTTATAAGCACATAATGTCTAAAAATACTTTGTGTGTGTATTATTGCGTATGAAAGTGTGTACAAAAAAAGTTTACGCATTTTTTGTTTATATATACCGAATTTTCGTAAAATTAAACAAAATTTTATCCATTTTATAGTAGTAAATTTACAAATATTTTTTAGAGTGTATGTAAAATTCAGTTTGATTTATAATGTATTTATTAGTTATAATCGCCAAACAGTAGATCCCAGTGTAGAAACGGTAATGACATATCATTATTTTTTGGAATACCAGTAATGACACCCACTTACCTTCTTCATTATTTTAAAACATATAATAATGAGTTACTGATAATGCCTTATTTTTATCTTTATTTCAAATAGAAAATAATTGTCTAGATTTTTTTGAAAATTTTTTGAAATCTATTTTTAGACTCAATATTTTTAAACACTGGTAAAAGTGGTGGCAAATTTAATAGGAACGATTCAAGTTTTGTCTAATTTTTTTCCGTTGCCTTTATTTTTCAAAATCTAAATAGTGGCTAAATTCGCCCCGGGAGGCAATTATGTGGTTTAGAATATTGTGCAGAATTTTAGCATAATGTCTGTTTTTTTATTTTGTCACTTGTTTTAAGTGGGCGTGGCTTTCAATGAAAAATTAGCAATATCGACCTGTTATCAAATTACAGAGTAAAATTTAGCGAGTACTGATCGGATCTATACAAACTGTATATTTTTGGAAATCCTACAAAATTTCCTTATCTCCTGCATTATTTTTATCTAGAAACAGTCGCCAGACTTGAAATGACAGTGTTTTAAACATAAAAAAAATTTTATTTGTTTTTAGCGATTTTATAATAAAGTTAACCACACTGAAATTTTAATAGGAAATGCTTTATACTTAGCATAGAAAAAAACTTGACTTTTTTGTTATATCGTATCGAGTATAGCATAAAAGTATTCGCTTTAAAATTTCAGAGTTTTTAACTTTATTTTAAAATTGCTAAAAACAAAGAAATTTTTTTTCATCTTTAAGACACTGTCATTTTGAATCTGGCAACCATTTCTGAAGAAAAATAATGCAACACTTAAGGAAATTTGATAGAATTTCCAAAAATATGCACTTTGTATAGATCCGATCAGTACTCGCTAAATTTTACTCTGTAGTTTGATAACAGGTCGATATCGCTAATTTTTCATTGAAAGCCACACCCACTTAAAACAAGTGACAAAATAAAAAAACAGACATTATGTTAAAATTCTGCACAATATTCTAAACCACATATTTGCCTCTCGGGGCGAATTTAGCCACTATTTTGATTTTTAAAAATAAAGGCAACGAAAACAAAATTAGACAAAACTTGATTCGTTCCTATTAATTTTTAACCACATATTTTTTGATTTTTTGTATGCTGGCGAGTAAGCCTACTTGTGTGCAGCAGGTCAATTATGTTTTTATCTATTGAATATTACATGGCGATATAGCTCAGATGGTAGAGCTATTGAATGGCAAAAAAATTCAATAAAAAATATTTTTTTATATAATTTATTTTTTTGAAAATCTATTTTTAGACTCATTATTTTTTTCAGTACTGGTAAGCACATAGGTAACAATATATTTTTTGATTTTTCGTATGCTGGTGTGTACCATAACTCATTATTTTTCGCGACATCGCCTTATAAAGGTAATAAGAAATGTAATAACAAAAGTAACTAGTTACCATTACCAAGTTACATAACCACATATCTGGTAATAATTTTCTACACTGGGATGTAATAATTTCATTAAAATATAGAGAAACTTGGAAAATAAAATAAATACGCATATTGTTTGGCATACATTAATAATTACTTTATAATTGTTATTTGCATATTTGCATGGAAACATAATTTATTTATGAAACACATATTATATGTTTGCTGCCAAATATATTTATTTATATTTGTCGATAGCGCCATTTCATCTTATTCAAAACATTTGTATATTTAAAAACGCGGCGAATATGTTTAACATTTTCTCCAAATACAAAAAAATATGTTTGGGGCGGGGGGTTTTTTTCAGCGTGTATTACTTACAGTGAACAAATATAAAAGTTTTCAAATAAAAAAAATTTTAACAGCATTTTTATTTCCTAAACAACTTTGGCGGACAAAATTAGTACCGAAAATTTCATAATTTTGTCCTCCAAATCATATACATATACAAATTTCGTCGAAATCTAACGAAACTCCCAAACTTTGTTAGATGTTTATCTAATAGTGAATCTCTAAAAATATAAAATATTGATCCTGAAGAAAAAAGGTCAGATTTTAAGGGCCTGTTTATCTATTCGCAAATAGTCTAAACGAAAGAAATTGACAATCACTTTCGTCAAAAATATACGGGAAACAAAAACAAATTTTCGTTACTTTGCTTTCGTTTAGAGTATTTTCGTAATACATAAACTACACACAGAAAAAATATTGGTTAGCTATCGGTTAAAAACACGGTATTTTAATTATGGAATAACTATTTCAGTTGTGTATATAAAAATTATATAATCCGAAAGAATATTTGTGTCTTACGCCAATTAATATATTCTGCCAACGATTGAACCATTTTAGAAAAAAAAAATTTTTGTATCTCAACTAAACTCAAAATAAAAATTCGGTTAGGGAAACTTTTAGTAGATGCACCTGTTTAATATAATATGAGGCAATAATAACTCCTATTATTTGGTTGCTGCAACGATCTAAATATTTTTACGACCGAATATTAGATTACTCGGTATTATTGTCAAATATATCGAGACACTATATTCAATACATACTCTATATCTGCAATTTTGGCCAAAATGAGTTTTTGATGGCAAAATAATTGTTGATAGTATATCCATCTATGATATCAATTTGGAAGCGGAATGCCCATTCTTTGCAACTTTTTTGAACATTTTACATTTTCCCATATCTACAAACAAATTTATTTTCAAATACAGAATTCTATATCTGCATATAAATTTAAATTATTTGAATTCTATAAGATATACATAAAAGTTTTTTGAGAATATCTTTTTTCGGAATTTTTTTTTTTTGCAACTAACCACCAAACTTTATTTTAGGAGATGTGCATTATAGTCCCTAGATTATAAATTTAAAACAAACCGCACTTAAAAAATTGCAAAATAATATCGGAACGCTAAAAAAGCTTTTATGGTAGAAAAAAATTATTTAAAAGCTCAAACGGCGATTAATATTCTGCAAACGAATATAATGATGCAATTTTCCTTTTTGCAAAATATTTTCGCAATTTCTTTTTTGCAAACTAAGAACCAAACTTTGGTGTGGAAAATGGTATTATATTCCCAAGATTAAAGATTTAAAAAAACCACACTTAAAAAATTGCAAAATAATCGCAGAAAAGGGCGAAAAAGGCTTTATGGTACAAAAAATGAATTAAAAAAATTAATCAGCGATTTACATTCTGCAAACAAATACATTTATGCAAAAATTTTGCTTTTTGCAAATTTAATTTTTCGTGTTTTTTTCTTTTTTTTCCAACTAACCACCAAACTTCTTTTTATGAAATGTTTATTATAGTCCCAAGATTATAAATTTAAAAAAACCCCACTTAAAAGTATGCAAAATAATAGCGGAACGCGAAAAAAAAACTTTATGGTACAAAAATTGAATTTAAAAACTTAGTGAGCGATTTACATTCTATAAAGAAATATATTAATGCAAAAAATTTCCTTTTTGTAATTTTGTTTCGTGTTTTTTTTTGCAATCCCTAGATTATAAATTTTAATAAATCGCACTTAAAAAATTGCTAAATAACGGCGGAATGCGAAAAAGCGTAGAAAATAACTTAGAAGAACTAATCAACTATTGACATTCTGCAAACGATTATATTGGTGTAAAATTGTCCTTTTCGCAATTTTTTTTTCGCATTTTTTTTTGCAAACTAACCACCAAACTTTGGGCAAGATATGAGTGCAATAGTCTTGCATTATGGATTAAAATACATCGCATTGAAAAAATTCCAAATAATGGCGGATTGTGAATAAAATGATTTATGCCGCAGAAAATGAATTAAGAAACTTAATCAGCTATTAACAAACGAATATAATAATGCAAACTTTTTCGATTTTGTAAAATTTTTTTTCGCATTTTTTTTCCAAACTAACCATTAATTTTTGGAATAAGATATGGATATAATAGTTCATGGATTATTAATTTCAATAAAACGAGGACTTTTCCATCCCTGATTAACAATTCTGTGTTCGTTGATGTTTGGAGGCACATGATATTGTTTTCCACAAAAGTATAGAGAGATTTACATGGTCATTTGTTCCTAATAATGCATATTTTTTATATTATTGCTAGTATTATCATAAAATTATATAAAAATTTTATTTCAGAACTCTATATCTGCATTAGCGACGTAAATAACGCAAATAATTTCAAAATAAGTATATATGGGAGTAAGTTGCCATTTTTAAATAATATTCTACAAGACAGATTGATTAAAAAAAATCTTATAAACAAATGAATTAGTTTTATTGCTCTCCTGAACAATTGTATTTTTGCAGATATAGAGTATTGAATCTATGGTATCGATATATTTTTTGAATTACAAAAAAATATTTTCTACTCATTTAAAAATAAAACTTTTGCATAAAAAAAATTAATTATTTAATATTAAAGTAAAGATCTGCAAAATATTAACAGTAAGTAATTTTTATATATTGCGCAAATGGTTTTAATAGCTTGTGTTTTGCAGCCCTGGTTCAGAATTATCTCATTTGGATCTTCGATTAACTAAACTGGTGGATTTTAAATAAGATTGAATACTTCAAAACAATTTTATGCAATCAATATGGGAATGTTATGTGGTTTGAGGTATGCCGCCATTATAGTACTATACATACGAGTACTACAACTTTTACATGGTGTTATCATAGGAGGAGGGGTTGATCTTTCCGTGACATTTCCCAAAACGTATTAAGGATGTGCGAGAGAGTTCAGTAACATCTCGTAATTTAATTATGAGACACATCACAAGGGCTCATTTTTGTCCTTCCTATCACATAAAGGGATCGGCTGTGTGACAGTTAGCATACATTTTTTTGTAAAAATTTTCTATAAGGCCATGATAGTCTTTAAAATCCCTAATTTTTTCTCCAAACAGTGATAATTTTTCTTAATGAAAAATCTGTTAGAATTTAATGAAAACCGGCTGATTCTAAGTGTTTTTTTTATATGACCGTCCATAAGAAACCCTTTGTTTGTGGTGCTTTTTGTTTCCGAACTTTCTCCAGTTGAAAAATACATATGTTTATACATAACGGTTTTCTAAAAAAAAATACTCGAGAAATATTTTTCTGTAAAAAAATCTTAAAAGGAAGACCATTAAGTTCTGTTGTTACTTTAGAAAAATTTGAGGACCCTTCCTCTAAAAAGTACTCAACATTGTAAACTTTATTTTATTTTAAAAAACTTCATATTTTTTATTAATTTTAAATAAATTAAAATATAAAAAATTAACATGAATATTTTATTTGGAAAGGGTGTAGAATATTTTTTAATTCGATTGTGGGTACTGAACTATTTTGAGTAGAAGATAGTATTCGTAACTGAAAATATAAAAATTCGTAGCTGAATTATTAAATTATGCCGACCGAATGCAACAATAAATTGGATGATAGTTGTCGGAACCGCCACAATTCGATTGTCAACAAATTCGGTTATCGCAACGAATCCGTTTTCTGGGTGTAGGGCTAATATATTCAACATAAGAACTCTGATACGTTGAAAAGTATATAAATATTCTGGTATTTTTCAATAAGAATACTCAGGTTTCCATATATCTGTTCTCTTGTAAAACTCTGAGAATAAATTTCTCACTGTTTCTCACTATATTTTTCACAAAATTTTTTTATTTTAATTTTTTAGTGTTTTCTTTTACTGTTTTTTATATCTTTACTGTTTATAACATCAGTGTAAATTCCATTTTTAGACAGGGGTCCATTTTCGGTTAACCGAAAAACCGGTTTTTAAAAAAGTCCGTTTTTTGGAAACACTATTCTAAATGCATTGAAATGAGTTTTTGACACCGGGGATACCTCCCTTGTAAGTTTAAATAAATCTTATTCTTTTTTAATTTGTTATTTAAACAAATTGTTCATCATAAGCCAATAAGTGCATGAGAGAAACACAAATATTAACTACCCAGCAAAACCTTGGTAATGACTGGTCATTACTACATGCATTACTTAGATCTCATATCTCATTACCCGTTGAATTACTTTTAAACTGAATGTAATAAGTTACCGATAATTATACCCCACACATTACTATTTCACAATAGCTGAAACCAATAATATATGTTCTAAATCATTAAAAACCATAACTATGGCGTAGCCTAGTGGTTATCGTTTTTGCCTGACAGACATGAGGATCGCTGCTCAACTCGTGTTAGCTTCCATTGTTGTTTTTTTTTTTGTAATTTATATTAAACATCTATTTATAGAAATGTTGATGTTCATTAAGCAGTATTTAATAACAAGTTTTGTGAAAAATAGACATGTATAACAGTTGCCACAATAAATGTGTACATAAGTTAAAGCAATAAAAATCATAGTGATGTCGTGGTCTAAAGGTTAGAGTGTTTGCCTGACAATCGTGGGGTACGCTGATCAATACGTGTCAGCTCCTATTGGTTTTTAAATTTTTATATTTTTTTAAATCTATATTCAACATCTATTTATAGAACAGCTGATAAACTACTTACAGGTAACATCAGTGTAATGACTTTCCTCCAATGACATCACCATGTTAAAATAAATAGTTTAGTAATTAAAAGGTAACTAGTGAACACTTAAGATTTCAATACCTAAAACTCATTACATGGTAATGAAAGGTTTTGCTGGGTAGTTTTTTTTATTACTTACATAAGATCTAAAAACTCTTCATAGGTAGTCTGCATACAATAACCAGATAAGCTAACATTAGTTATACACATGTATCGAAAGCTCAACACATCATTGAAGTACTTATTTCTAAAGCGATATTTGTTTTTCTTAGTTTTGTGTTTGATATTTTGTGCATTTTTTCCAAATACAACCTAGAAACATTTTTAGTTATTGTATTTCAAAACTGCTTCTAAAATAAGCACTTCCATTGCAGCAAAATATCAGATGTAAGAGCGAAATAAAAATCATGGAAGTTGTAACCGTAAATAACAGCTTCAGCGGCAAGTAAAATTTTGTTGTAACAAATAATTTTGCTGGGTAGATATGAGAAAAACTTTATTTATTTTTATTTAAAGCAAACAAAAAACGAAAACAAAATTTTAGTTTTACAAGTTGAGTAAATTTGCAATAAGAACTTCCAAGAATTAATACATAAAAAACTCAGGTAAAAAACTCACAGGTTTAGTGAAAGTTTGAAATTGAAAATTTGTTGAAATTGACAAAAAAAAAGTTTAAAACCAACAATATTTTAAGTAAGCAGAAAGTTTAAGTTGAACAATTTAAAATTTAAAAATTAATATTTTTATTTTATTTCAAAAGCCATCATAAACAAGAGACACCGTCGTCTGACTAAAACATCACATCAAAAATGGTCAATTGCATACTCAGGCCCATCGTAAAAATGACTACAAATTAAAGTCAGATGCATGCAAAAGCTCTTATTTGTATAATATAAGTACACACAGAAAATAAATTGGTTGGAATTCTATCAGAACCAACGAAATATTTTCATCAATAATTTTAATTGCAGTTATTTAAAATTCATCATCAGGAAAGTTATATTTATTTGTGAACAAAAAATATATATGATGAACCAAAACACTGTCACATTATCCAAAATATTGGCTTTTCTAACCAATATTGAAAAATTACTAACTTCCACATTACCTTCAATGCCAACAACCACCAATTTATCGAAGATTTAGTCATTTGAATAAAATATCGGCAGCAACAATTTAGTATCAGTTGTGTTTCAATAAAATCGATCACTCTATCCAAAGTATTAGTTTTTCCAATCAATTTAAAATTTTTTATAACTTTAGTAGCTTTAACCATTAATTTCCATTATTTTGGTAATTGTAATAATATATTGAGACAAGGAACAGAAATTTTATTTATCATAATAAAATTTTGGAATCTATCATATTTTTTCGTTTCATACATATGTTTAAATTCTATGTTAGATAACATCTAAACGTAAGTATCTGTGGCGCAGGAGGTAGAGACACAGCCTTATAGCCTTAGAGATTTGAGTTCAAACCTCAACCAAGGCATTACTTTTTTTTTTTTTTAAATAATTTTTTTATTGATTCAAATTAAAAGACACAATTGATTTTCTGTTGTGAATATAATTTTATTCAAAAACAAAATATTCAAATTTTCAACCTGAAGAAATTCAAGTTTGAAATTTCACAAAAAAAATTTATGTCGAGTTTAGCCTAGAGGAAAAGCAATGGGCTGACAAACAAATTTAAATTTGAAATTTGACTGAAAAAATTTAAGTAGAGCTTAGCTTAGTGGGAAAGCAATGTGCCGACAAGCGGAGGGTCGGGGGTTCGATCCCAGTTAGCGACAAAAAAATTTTAATTTTTAAATAAATTTTGTGGAACGTGTTTTTCTATTTATAGAATTTATAATCCACAAACATTAAAGTAATCTATTAACACAACAAAAATTCAAAAATTGTAAATAAATTTCGGTAGTTACAATGGTATTAAAAATAAATAAAAGTGATTGTACTTGGAACTACAAAAATTCGGTTGGCGAAAAATTCGGTTGGAACTACGAATCTGTTTTCTGTGTGTAGAGAAACAATCTGTCATGGGGATGGATATATGGTTTGTAGTTGAGCATGTACCTACATATGCAAGTATTTCAACCACCAACGCCAAAATGTAATGTCAGTCAGCATATTACAAAACTTCAATTATCACACAGTACGAAACGCGACTGACATAAGTAAAATTTTTCGCGACACCTAAAAGTATACTTCATACGTATTCAGATATATACCCAGCAAAACCATACATTACCAAATAATGTATGAAGTTATTTATAGCCCATACATGGGCAAATGCGGCCCGTCAACCAATTTCGTGCGGCACTTCACTAATTTTGAAACAATCAAAAATTTTTTTTAAATTTTAAACAAAATTAAAAAAAAATTAAATTAAATAAAAAAATTAAATTCAGAATTTAAAAAAAAATCAAGAATATAGAAAATAGCGATAACAAAGTAAACATTAAATGGAGCCGCAAAAAAATTACACCGATCAACAAATAAGTATTTTCGCCTCCTACATACGAATATTTAGTGAAAAATTTCTTCTTCTTTATTTAAACTAGAGATGGGCGCGTGAGTGAATTTTGACTCACGCTCACACACGCTCACGAAAGAAAAATAATAATCACGCACGACTCACGCACGAACATTTTTTTATAATCACGCTCGCTCACGTGATTAATTTTAATTTGAATCACGCCCACAAAGTACTCACGCTCACGAAATACTCACGAAAAATATGAAATTTGTTTTTATCCATGGATGGTAACCGAAACGATGCGGTTATCGGTAAGGGTAACGCTATTTTAGATTATTTCGGTAACGGTATTTTAAGGGAAACGATATTTTATTTATTTCGGTATCGATATTTTAAGGATAACGGTTTTTTAGTTATTTCTGTAACGGTATTTTAAGGATAACGGTTTTTTGATTATTTCGGTAACGGTATTTTAAGAATATCGGTAGTCAGTTTTTCGATGCATCTCAATTTTTTTTTACGAAAAACAAACGAGATTAAAAACAGAACCAACTTACCAACTTAATGTACGAAAAATACTCAATATCAATAATCCAGTGCAATTGCCAAAAACAGAAAATTAAAAGTATTGGTAACGGTATTTTAGGGGTAACGGTATTTCATTTATATCGGTAAGGGTATTTTAAGGGTATCGATATTTAATTTATTTCGGTCTCGGTATTTTAAGGGTATTTCAGTTATTTCGTAACGGTATTTTAAAGATAGCGGTATTTCGGTTACTTCAGTAACGTTATTTTAGGGGTAACGGTTTTCAGTTGAAAACGTTTTGAATCGATAACGGTATTTTAGTGGTATTGCCTGCCAACCCTGTTTTTATCTTAATTATTTAAAGAAACTTTCTTAATTTAATATAAGTTTTATTTATTTCGGGCCATTAACAATAAACAAATTAACCTAAAGTTTGAGCTAACTTAGGGTTACAGGTGAAAAATTCCATACTAATTTGATTTTTTTAACTTTCAGTTTGTGTTAACTTCAGGTTATTTGTTTATTGTTAATGGGGGTTAGAATTAAAATTAGCTTAACTATAAAAAAATTTTGTTAAAAATTTGACTAATATGCAAGTGCTTGTGCAAATATAAATATTACTGACACTTTAGAATAACTTTTATTTTCTATTGTTGATTATACTTGAATGGATGTCACTACATTGCTAGATCTGTCAAAACAACAGAGTAGTATATCGGAACATGACAAAGCAAATTGTGATATTTTTTTCCTTTGATATTTTAAATGGTTAAAACCGCTCCTACACACAAAAAAATAACGTCAAAAAAAAGAAGAAATTCACATTGAGTTTGCACTTTAACTTAAGAAATATTTCTAGAAATACTAAAAACGTCGGCTCTTGACGATTGCCTTATTCAAGAATAAAATTTGGATAGGGACATGCTTTTAACAGATTATTTTTCATAATTTGTTAATTAGGTTTTGGGATTTTAGCGCATTTAATTCCTTTAATTTAATTTTATATTTAAAATTTTTAAATAATTAAAAAAATTTTAAAATTTTTAAATGTTATTGCAAATTTTTGTGAAGGAACAAAATTTTTCAATGTTTTGTACAAGAAGTCGATTTCTTCTTTACATAAGAATTCTGGCAGAAGTAGAAAACACCCGTTCGATAGTACCTAGGGTATTCAGTCGATTAATCGGTATTCAATTAATCGAACAATTTTACTCAAAAATTGTTCGAATAATTTAAAATTGCCATATTTCGAATAACGAATAATTCGAATAATTTAATGCGATTAATCGATTTATCGAAACTGGTAAAAAATTAATAAAATGTTTTAAAAATATATATTTTTTATTAAAGTAAATATGGGATTTTATTAAAACATATTTAACAAATTGTAAAAAATCTAAGATCAACCTGTCTAATTCGTCTACCTCGGACGAATCCTTTCTAACCCCATATTCTGATCACTTAAATTACCGAGGTGGTCAAAAACAGTGAGATGTTCATCTTACAATTTTTTTTTTACAAAATATTGAAATTTCATTAAAATAACATAGTAATGTTTAGTTTGAAGACACTTCCTAGTTAGATATTAACTTATTATTCCTATAGAAAACTATGAAATCTAAGATATTTAACTCACCAGAAAAGATTCTGCGTTATATTTCTATTATTGAACAACTTTGCGATTCTAATAATTTTTCTTAAAGAAAAACTCTTATAGTCAATTTTATAATCAGAACTAAGATCGATTTGTTTCTTAAATATTTCTTAGGTAAGAATTTTTCAAACAACTTTCTTATTTAAGAAATATTTAAAACAAAAATCGATCTTAGTTCTGACTATAGAACTGACCCTTAGATTTCAACAACTTAGCTGACTAGGAATCCAGTAGAGATTTTTCCAAATCAAAAACACAGGATTAATGGATATAAAAAAAGTAATATTGTGATACTTTTTGCCATAAAAGAATTGTAGGTAGATTTTTTTAAAATTCTGGGGTGGGCAAAAATCAGTCTAGGGTGGGCTTAGCCAACCCCAGACCGGCCTAAGTCCGCCAATGATGTATCTTGAATAAAATAAAGCTTTGTACATAAAAAATGCATTTTTTGCCTTTATAATTATTTCATTTACGTGATTGTTAAAATATAAGAATTTGTCTAAATATACACCCAAATATTTAACAATTTCTTTATTTGGCAGAGCACAATTGTTAAGTTTAGACTTAATTCCAAACGATTTCCAATTTCTTTTAATGTTGCTATTACATTTATCTACCGGAGGTCTAAATAAAATTGTTTCACACTTTTGTGTATTTATTTTCATATTCCAGTCGACAGCATAATTTTCTACAATATCAAATGATTTTTCTAGATTATGATAAATTTTTTCCACTGCATTATCAGCATGATATATTATATCATCCGCAAATGATATTATAGTATCCATTTTACTAAGTAAATCTAACATAAATAAATTAAAAAGAATAGTTGAGTTTACAGTGCCCTGTTGTAGACCATTTGATATACAAAATGATATTCATTCAATTTGTATATCAATCCTGGAATCCATACAGTATCAAAAGCTTTTCCCATGTCAATGAGACAAGCTCCTGTGCAAAATTTTCTCATCCAATTCCAGTTGATATTGGAAGTAAGTATTTGTATTGCATCAATAGTCGAATGTTTGTATTTAAATCCAAACTGTTTATCGCTAATCAAGTTTTTATCTTTGCAAAATTTATTTATATTGTCATTTATACACATTTCAAAAACTTACTTATATTAGGCAGTAAACTTATAGCACGAAGGTTTTTTGGATTGCTCGTATCTTTACCCTTCTTTGGTAATAAAACGACTTTTGTTTTTTTCCAGGATATGGGGAAGTACGAGTTATTTAGCATATTGTTGAAAAGGTTACAATATTCTAAAATAAGTAAACTCGGTATATTTTTCAGAACAATATTTGGGATTTTATCTACACCTGAAGATAATTTTCCTCTCAGGTTATGGAATATATATAAAATTTTATCTTTTGTAATAAAATAGTTTTCAGTTTGACTTTCATCTAGATCGTTAGATGCTTTTCCAGAACTGAATTTTGTAAAAGTAATTTGATTGTTTTCAAACATCGCCTTTAATTTTAAAAATCCGTTGAAAAAGTTATTAACATTAACGTGTATACTGTTGTTCTGATTTAAATATTTATAGGAATGAATACTTTCCAAAAAAGCCCCAATAGTATCTAGGATCTGTTCTTGATCTTGTATGATGTAATTACACAATGGAACATTTTTGGGATTATTGTCTGGGGGGTGAGAAATTCCAAGTCAGGGTGATGGTACTAGGTCAGTATAGTAAAACTCTCAAAGGGTTTGGCGTTCGTATGTGACCTTTTAAATTTTTTCCTTATCTTGATGTTTTTTCGCTTAGTTGTAACATTTTGGCAAAAACGTAGTTTAACATAATTCGAGAACCACTTGTCCGATTTTGATGAAACAAATTTAGAAAAATTTAGAATTACAATTTCTTTAGGCCGTTCATATAACGTTTTCCTATATGTGCAACACTTTCGAAGTTATAAATGAATGCATGAAGGGAAAAAAGTATTTTTTGCCTAAAAATTTAAATACTTTTTTTTAAAAATTCATAAAAAATCCAAAATGGAAAAAAGTGCCAAAACTAATTACTTTCGCGTAAAGTCACATAACTCATGAGCAAAAAAGGCATAGATCATGAAAATCGATGCACGCGTTTCTCATTTATTCACAATTAGGTAAATGTATGAATTTCAAAAATTTGCTCCAGATATGCACAACATTATTTGGAGAAAACATTGACATTCACAAGCCGAACTCTCTCATATTTTTCTACTGTACTAAAAGAGAAATATTGATGTGGCAACACTGGTTCTGTAATGTTCACATAAAACATGCATTGTCATTATACTTCTTCTCTTTCTCACACTGGTTCTGTGATTTTTGTCATTCAACAAGTGCCGACGAACGCGAACAGTAAAAGTGATTTTTCTCCAGTTTTTTAAAAGTGAACAAAAGAGAACAGAATATGGAACTGTGCAAGCCAGATATAAATAGCTTTTGCTACTGCTGTGGTCAATATGTCTCAACACATAAAAAAAGGGGAAATTTCAGTACTGATTTTGTTCAAACATACGAGATGTACTTCAACCAAAGTGTTATAGTGAACGAAAATTGGGTACCAAATATAGTGTGTAAAAGCTGCTACAACCGTCTAATGGATTGGAAAAATAGAAGACGTGAAAGTATGCCATTCGGTATCCCAATGACTTGGACTAATCCTGGCGAAGGTCACAATCCATTGAATTGCTATGCATGTGCGAATAAAGGAGCCGCAAAAAGAATAAGAAAATCGTATAATTACGTTGGTGTTGCAAGTGCCGCAACACCATAGCCTCATTCGGACCACATTCCTGTGCCAAAAGCTTCTAGCCCAGATATTTTCTCTTCTACGACTGCTCCGACATATCATGCACGTGATGATTCCCCATATGAGCCATCAGTATCCAATGAGCCAATTTTAATAAATCAAAATAAGCTTGATTCAATTGTTGCCAAGTTGGAATTAACACAGCATAAATCGGAAGAACTGGCTTCCATTTTGAAATCAAACAATTTGTTGGCACCCGGTGTGAAAGTCACAGCTTATCGAAGTCGTCAGGCAACACTCCAAAGTTTATTCCTTGTGAATGATGAAAAAACTTCTGCATATTGCCCGGATGTAGGAAAATTGATGGACGCAATGGAAATAAAATATGAAGCAGATGACTGGAGATTATTTATTGACAGTTCAAAACTCAGCTTGAAGGCGGTTTTACTGCATAAGACCAATAAAAAACCTTCAGTTCCAATCGCCTGCAGTACAGAAACGAAAGAAACATATGATGCACTGGAAAATATTTTAAAAATGGTTAACTACGCCAAACATATGTGGCGCATATGCTGCGATTTAAAAGTTGTAGCAATGCTTTGCGGTCTTCAAAGCGGCTATATAAAATATATGTGCTTTTTGTGCGATTGGGACATACGATTTTACGGTGACCAATATGCATGCCACGGATGGAAACTCAGAGAGCACAGCAGGTTACAAACGGCCAATATTATTCGTGAGCATCTAGTGCCGAAGGAGAAGATATTGCTGCCTCCACTGCATATTAAACTTGGAATTGTTAAGAATTTTATCAAAACTGTCGCCAAAAGAGATGAAGTTTTCTTGTGTTTGAAACTAATTTACCCGAGACTCAGCGAAAGTAAAATTAAAGAAGGTAAGTTATAATATCACATTCATTTCCCATGATTTTCCATCTTAACAAATTAATTTTTTCCAATCAGGCGTACTAAATGGTCCAGATATACGAAAGCTGATTAAAAGTGATGCATTCAACAATATTTTGATTGACGCTGAATTGAATGCATGGCAGGCAATCAAAGAAGTAATAGAAGGCTTGTTGGGAAAGCATCATTCTAACAACTACGATGTTTCTGTCGCAAGGATGTTAAGAGCATTCTCGGAAATTGGTGTCCACATGTCCTTGAAAATCCATTATTTACATCATCATCTGGACTACTTCAGCAAACAATTGGCTACCGAATCTGATGAACAAGGTGAACGCTATCATCAAGTTGCTATGCCATTTGAAATGAGGTAATACTGATTTTTTATTTTTTCAAACTCATTTTAATAAAACAAAAACTTACAGATATAGAGGCAAAAAGTCGCCGAGTGCAATAATTGCGGAAATTTGCTGGTGGAGTAAGTTAGTGTGGCAAGACAAGGATGATCTTGATGATAAAGAATTTTCAGGAGATGCAGAAGGGCCAACAGTGGAGTCACACATTGACATTATGTGTGGTTCAGAAACTGATGATAGCGATGAATGCGATGCCACTAGTCCCGAACAACCACCATCGAAAAAGTCTAGGCAATATTTATTAAAATAAATAAAAATAAATAAAATAAAAATAAAAAATTATAAAAATGTTTACTTAATTTTTTTAGTAGTTTATGGCCAGAAGTCTGGAGTTATTGGGGAAAATTTATGAAAAAGGCGATAAATGACACTTTTTTGAATAAAAACAAATATCAATATTCTTGTCAAAATGGGATACCTTCACTTAATTGTAAATAAAAGCAGAACGCGTTAAATTTTGTTTATAGGTTATGTGACTTTACATGAAATTAATAACACTTGATCCTTTTTTCCGTTTTGGATTTTTTATGAATTTAAAAAAAAAAATTTTTAATTTTTAGGCAAAAAAATATTTTTTTTTCTCCACAAATTTATTTTTACCGGCAAAACTGTTGATTATAAAGAAAAACGTTATATGAACGGATTAAAGAAATTGTAATTCTAAATTTTTCTAAATTTGTTTCATCAAAATCGGACAAGTTCTCGAGTTATGTTAAACTACGTTTTTGCCAAAATGTTACAACTAAGCGAAAAAACATCAAGATAAGGAAAAAATTTAAAAGGTCATAAAAAAAATGACACATACGAACGCCAAACCCTTTGAGGGTTTTACTATACTGACCTAGTACCATCACCCTGACTTGGAATTTCTCACCCCCCGGATTGGCTGTTGTACTGTGTTATTTGAACTATCTTTCTCTAGACTTCCTATGTCTATTTCTGCATTGTTTAGCAATTGTACTGAATTTCTAGGAATTTTAACATTCTGGAGGTCTAGTGGTTTGATTTTTTAAAATTGTTTTTTATTCCTCCAAACATATGTTTAGAATCTTTGGGATCCAATTTTGTTAATTTCTCATGAATATATTTATTAAGGGTAATTGTGATATTTTCACCTATTAGTTTTCTAACTAGTTTCAGTTTAACCTTGAACATATTTAACGTCGATTCCCGTAGTGTATGTTGTAGCCTATTATGCTGTTTGATAACTGTTAGTATTTTACTTTTCTCCAATTGCAACTTTCTTAAAATTGTATTATTAAATTTGGAATATGGTTCCGCTTTCCTATATTTAGGTGTTAAATCTTCAATAGAATTCACAATTATATTATTCAGTCTGTCGATTTGCGAATCTATTTCAGAATTCGATAAATTCCTATTATTAGGTATAAGTGGTTCCATGTTCAATTTACTCATTATTCTTTTTTTTAATTTTTTCCAGTTTGTTTTTTTGTAGTTGTATTTAGGAATTTGTAGATCCTCAATAAACGTAAATTCTTGCTGTTCACTATTCATAGAAGTGAATATTTGAATAGCATTATGGTCACTATCGTAATCTAAGGTTTCAAGACAGTTTAAAGTGTCATTTTTAGTCATAATATGCAAACGACAATCTGCAATGCATACATCTAAGTATGACCCTGTTCTAGGAAAGGATGGCGAGTTGGAAGCATCAAATTTACATCTAAAATTAATTTCGTTATCTGTCAACCATTCTTTAGCTTTTTTCCCTTTGAATTATCTGTAGGGTATGCCTAGAATTCAGGTCACCAGCCAATACATAGCATTTATTGGGATTTTGTAATTCTAGCGAATTAAAAAGATTGTGTATTTCCTCTTTTTATATATGAATCGTTATTGACTATTAATATTTATCATCTAGCGTGTTTTTTAATCACCTGGATTTAGAATTTTTCATACAAAAAATGGATTTATTAAATCCAAAAAAAGCTGGATTTAATGAATCCACAATAAAAGCACAAATATATGAAACAGCCCATTAATTAAATGTCAGAAAAAAATACGAATAAAAATTAAAAGAGAAACAAAAAAATTTAAAAACTAACAAATAAAAGGTTTTTCTTAAATTTTTTTATGAAATATGTTTAGAAAAAAAAACTACACCTCACCAAATACATATTTTTCATCTTGGACATGGAGAAATAGCTCAAATAGAAATGGCAATTTTTCACTCTACAGTAAGTAATTTAATTAAATCCAATTAGTGAATATTAAATATTGCAATGAAATTTTTCAATTGTGTAAAAATATAAATTGAAGTGATAAAACTGAAAAGGCAGACTGTTTATCGCTGTTTTATGTAAAATATAATTACCCAGCAAAACCTTTCATTACCATGTAATGAGTTGTAGGTATTGAAATCTTAAGTGTTCACTAGTTACCTTTTAATTACTAAACTACTTATTTTAACATGGTGATGTCATTGGAGGAAAGTCATTACACTGATGTTACCTGTAAGTAGTTTATCAGCTGTTCTATAAATAGATGTTAAATATAGATTTAAAAAAATATAAAAATTTAAAAACCAATAGGAGCTGACACGTATTGATCAGCGTACCCCACGATTGTCAGGCAAACACTCTAACCATTAGACCACGACATCACTATGATTTTTAATGCTTTAACTTATGTACACATTTATTGTGGCAACTATTATACATGTCTACTTTTCACAAAACTTGTTGTTATTAAATACTGCTAAATGAACATCAACATTTCTATAAATAGATGTTTAATATAAATTACAAAAAAAAAACAACAATGGAAGCTTACACGAGTTGAGCAGCGATCCTCATGTCTGTCAGGCAAAAACGATAACCACTAGGCTACGCCATAGTTATGGTTTTTAATGATTTAGAACATATATTATTGGTTTCAGCTATTGTGAAATAGTAATGTGTGGGGTATAATTATCGGTAACTCATTACATTCAGTTTAAAAGTAATTCAACGGGTAATGAGATATGAGATCTAAGTAATGCATGTAGTAATGACCAGTCATTACCAAGTTTTTGCTGGGTATAAATTAAAAGTTACAGTAGAATCCTCCATCATCGAAATCGGTATTAAAAATTAGGGTGAAAGAAGTGTCGGACAGAAAATTTTTTTAAAATAGGAAAAATCTAACCCCATCTGTTGAGCACTTTTAGAAATACTTTTTGGATTTATTAAATCCAAGTGATTAGAAAAAACGGCTATCATATTTTTCAATTCTAATAAAAAGGAGTTAGTGGAGTTATCATTTAAATTATTTACATTTGTATTTACATTATTATTTCTTCTTAAAACATTTGCAAAACTAATTTCAGGGTGAGTAAATGAATTGTTATTATTTCTATTTTCCAAATATTCTTTTTTCTTAGATCTAAGCTTCTGTTGTAGCTCTTTATATTTTTCGCAACCTTTATAAGAAGCGGGATGGCCATATTTGTTGCATACTACACAGTACATTTTCCTTTTTCGTTATTTGAAATCACATTTATGGGACATTTACCATTTTCATGGTTTGTACTGCATTTTACACATTTTGTTTGAAGAAAACAGTTTGCGGCGCTATGGAAAAACCCTTGACAATTACGACATTGGGGTATTTCTGGGCGTCTAACTTGCTCCCATTTAATACATCGATGAAGTAGAGCTCTGATGTTTTTTAGTTTGTTGACGTTGCTATTTGGCGTTATTTGTACCAAGAATATTGGTAAATCATAATCCTTTTCGGTAGATTTTTTTGTTGAAAATTTACTCACTTTAACAAATTGTAAATCATCGTTTTGATGCTTGCACAGTTCATTCAATATTTCTCCTGTAGGTATGTCTGCTTCAAGTCCTTTTAAAAGGTATGTCTTGGTTTTTATACCCTTTGGTGTAAAAGTGAAGAACTTAGTTTTGGTTTTTTCCAAATAAGCTCTAACTCTAATAAACTCATTTAAATTGTTCAAAAATAATGCTTTTTTGTCTCTGAATTCTTTAATTTTAAATTCATTAATTTTTAAACCTTTTTTAAAAACTCAATTAATTGTTTTGTTTCAATGTCAATAATATTTATGGGTGGAATTTTTTTGTTATTATTTTTTTTCATGTTTACTACTGTATTATTACTTTCTTTTGTTGGCTTTTGTAGTTGAGATGTTCTTTGCACTTCGCTCATGCTGCAGTAGCTGAATTTAATTTTTGAGATTTAACTTGATTCTCTTTTACATGGATCTCAAATTTTTTTAAGAATTGTTGATCACATTTTCCAAATCAGGGATGATTAAGTTAGTACTATAGTACTTTTTATGGTACTATTAGAACCTCAAAAGTACTATGGTACTCCTATGACTCATTTAGTACTATTTACACATTTTCATATTTTTTTAATTTTCAACCGAAATAGGGTTGAAACAACCGAATTTTCGGTTGGAATCAAATTCGGTTGGGACAACAAATTTTTTTGTAGTTGTATATATAGTGTAACAGTTAAGTCTAGATAAATAGCAAAGAATAAAAAAACACGAAAAAGAAATAAAATATTCGTAATTTTTCGAACTTTTTCGAGTACAAAACGGTGATTTGGGTATACCATTAAATACCAAGGCATTCAATATCAGATAGGTTTTGATTTGGTTATACCATTAAATACCAAGGCATTCAATATCAGATAGGTCCTCTTCAGGATCAAAAACACGGACCGATTTTAACCATTTTCAATAGCGTTAATAATCGATGCAATACAAACTTATGTACCAAATTTCGTCAAATTATTTTTTGAAATGCGAACTACTTATAGTTTAATTATAAAGATCGTTCATTTTATAAGGACATACGAACCGACATCATTAACACCAACTCAATACACCCATAGAGTTGTGTAGAGTACAGAATATATTTTTTGGTACTATGGAGTTCGAAAAAGTACTATTTTTTAAGCAAGTTGGTACTATTTTGAAAATCCCATTTATCATCCCTGGTCCAAATCTAACACACTATAGTAGTTGTTTTTGCAATGTTTAGCCACAGACGAATCCATGGTATCATTATTTCGTTTTCTTTTATTGTTAATATTTATATTGATTTCTGAGGTTTGAGCATTTTTCTCACTCATTACAATTTTTATTTATTATTTATTGTTTTTTTTTTTGCAAAAATAAACTGTTAAATATAATAATAGTCATCCTGCTAAAATCAACGGAAATGTATGATAAAAAATAGTAAACTGCTGATTTCACAAAAAATATTTTTATTCTCTCAAAACAATTAACATTTTTATTTGAGTTTGTTAATTATACAAATATACAGCAAAATTTGTTGATGACTCTAGCAGAGAAATTTTTTATTTCAATTAACTAAAATTTAGCTCAAATAAACCAAAATTCTATATATTTAACAGCTTTATTTTTGCTATTTTTATCTCATTTTAATATTTAGCACAGAAAATCTGATTCTTTCTGCAGTTTTTTATGCTAGGTTGAATTTTTATAATTTAAGAATTAGCCCTGGTTTATGTATTACGAAAATGGTCTAAACGAAAGCAAAATAAAGAAAATTTGTTTTTGTTTCCCATGTAATTTTGTCGAAAGTAATTGCCAATTTCTATTGTTTAGACTTAGACAAGGCCTTAATTTAATACAATCCGAGCCTGAGAGGTTTAATATTTTTTTAAAATTTCATTTACATTCAGATTTTCGATAAAAATTATATTTCACGACGTTTTGTATCAAAATTCCGTTCGCACGTAATTCATGTTCCACATTTCAATAAATAAAAACAGGGATAAAAATATATTAAGGAAACTTAAAAATATTTAAAAATTGGTGAAAACCTTAAACCAAACTTTTTGAAATATCGCAAACTATATTTTCGAAAATTAATTCGACAAAGTTTTTTGACTTCAAATTCGTATTAAGAAGGGCAATATATTTGGAAAAAATTATAAAAAATCATAAAAATATAAAAGATTTTTTTGTATTTCTCCGCAATATTTACTCATGAAGTATTTCCCTGGTTGAGGGAATAAAAAAAAAGAAAGACCCACAACTCGAAGATAATTCAGTGGGCCTTTTTTGACTTTAGATCCGGGCTTGGGAAACCAAAATACTCAAAAAAAGGTTTTAGCAGAAGGCTGTACAAAAAAATCATTTTTGTCGAGTAATGTATTAATTGGTGCGGCCCTCCGTAAGTTTGTGAAATCTCAAATTTGGCCCTTCAAGCCATTTATGTGCCCATACCTGGTATAGCCGTTTGGGTTTGTGAATTACTTTACGCCTTACTTCACTGATAAAATATAACATTAACCTGAAGGTGAACTTTATCAACCTCAAGATTACGAGGATGGGATAAAAGAAATTTATTAAAAAAAAAATTATTACGAATATTTTTAAGTTAAATATGTATATAACGTTGTCACACTTTGTTTTGAACCTGGGAACTCTGATGGTTATCTGCGAACTATACCGCCTGGACTATCAATACATACAACAATGGATTGCTTAAAATGTAAATAAATTGTTGTGCTTTGGTTCGTTATGACGAAAAATTTATAACACACCATTAAAAAAATTAATTAAAAAAAAAATAAAAAAACATAAAGTAATATGTCTACAGATAGATAAGAAATCACTGATTGTTAAGGTATTATTTTTGTTTTAAAATAATGTAGAAGGTAACCACCTATAAACAAAGTAATTTATGGGTAAATCGCACCCATTACCCAAGTTTTGCTGGGTTTATGCTCTTAAGTATTTTATAAAGGGTGTTTTTTTAAGCTAGATAGAACTTTAAATTGTAAAAAGTAACACAAAAAATTAAATTTTGATGAAACATTTTTTTTTATTTGTTTCAGTATACTCTGACAAATCATCATGAATAGACTCACGCTTGAACAACGCTACGAAATTATCCAAATTTACCTTGAAAATCAGTCGTCGATTCGCGCAACTTATAGACGGAAAATTGTGTTCAGCGATGAGGCGCATTTTTGGCTTAACGGGTTTGTTAATAAGCAAAATTGCCGCATATGGAGTGAGACCAATCCACAAGAGACCCTACAGACTCCATTACATCCAGAAAAATGCACCGTTTGGTGCGGTTTTCACGCTGGTGGCATCATCGGACCTTATTTCTTCAAAAATGAGGCCGGAGCTCGCGTTACGGTCAATGGAGATCGTTACCGCACCATGATCAATGATTTTTTGTTTGAAAATATGGATGACATTGATCCGGAGGAGATGTGGTTTCAACAGGATGGCGCTACGTGCCATACGGCGAATGCAACCATCGACTTATTGAAATCAAAATTTGGCGATAAGTTGATTTCGAGAAATGGACCTGTCAATTGGCCTCCAAGGTCGTGCGATTTGACACCTCTCGATTATTTCCTGTGGGGCTACGTGAAGTCACTGGTTTATGCTGATAAACCAGCAACAATTGATGCCTTGGAGGACAGCATTGTTCGTGTTATTCGTGACATACGGCCAGCAGTGCTCGAAAAAGTGGCCCAAAATTGGACGTCCAGAATGCGCTTCGTCAAGAACAGCCGCGGTGCCCATATGCCCGAAATCATTTTCAAATGTTAATGTCACGTATTGATCTTTCCAATAAAAAAAAAAATTTGATTACAATTTAATTTTTTTTTGTTATTTTTTACAATTTCAAGTTCTATCGGGCTTAAAAAAACACCCTTTATATGTATGGATCTATGAATGTACGTTAGTAAACACATACTTTTAAGTGTGCATTAGTGTGACAGATATGTATCTTAATATTTATTTTTAAATTTAATCATAGAAACAGTTTTCTCGATCTTTAATTCTACAATGAAAATGTATTTATTCTTGTTCGAGGCCAATTATTTCCTTATTACGAAATAACATCCCACACAGAAAAAAACTAAAAATGAGTTTTAATTAAGAAATTGATTATATTAATTAAAATTTTAATTGATTTTGCACCTATTACTCAAACGATACTATTAATTACTAAAAATTGTATACGATTAATTGAAACAAAATTTGATTAAAGTAGTAATAGTATCAATTAAAATACACCCAGAAAACAGTCTCAGTTGTGGCCACCGAATTTGTTGCCAATCGAATTCGTGCGGTTACGATAACTATCTTTATATTAATAATATTTTTCGTCGTGAAAGCCAATATTCGGTTGTCTTATTCAATCCCAGCAAAATATTGGTAATGACACCTTATTACTATCTGCATTACCAAAATTGATATATCATTACCTTCTGCATTATTTTATAATATAAAATAATGACTTCCTAATAACGGCCTATTGTATTCATTGTTTCTAAATATAAAGTAATGACTTACTCGTAATAGTTTAAATAAGTACTTTTTACACAGTTAAATTTTATACATTTTTATTTATTATATGTTTTATGTTTAAATTTTTATGACAAGTCCTAAAATTACACACTAGAGAAAACTTAAATTTTTCTGAATGTATTTCCTTAAGCTAATAGTATTTGCTTAACTCCTTATCAAGTAAGCAATCGGATAACGACTTATAATTCATCTTTTTGTAAGTATGTGTGTAACCACTTATTATTCAAAATCTTATAACTTCTTATTTCTCATGTTTTCGTAAGCGAGCGGGTAAGCGTGACTACTTATAAAAACGACCACGCCAAATAAAAATAATGAGTTTAGACGCCAAAAAATAAGTTGTGCTGAGCTATGAATTTCTATTATATAACCACTTATTTGGTAATGAAACATTTTGCTGGGTAATAGTTGAAAAACAAATAAGCTAAGAATACACATACACACACATGTATACATAAATGGAAGAGTGTGCCCTTTCTTAGCTTATTTGTTTTTCAACTATAACCAAAAAAACTTCTAAAGCCTTCAATTTGTTGTTTATTGCTCAAAATTTCAAAATTGGATATTTGTTAATTTTATTGTATTAACCCTCTAACCGGCCTAAGCTTTTTTGCAATGAAATTTATACCATGTATTCCTCATGAAAAATAAACAATAGGTCTTCTACAAAATTTTTTTTCGTTGCCTACTTTAGTTTAAGGGTGAATCTCGAAAACTAGCGCATAAAAATTACTAGGTTTAAGCACAAATTATTTCTCTTACCAAGATGTAATTGCAATAAAAAAATTACATTTTTTGTGCTGTTACTTAAGAGGATGTAGCGATTTTCGTTTTTCGAAAAATGCGAAATTGAGCGAAAACACACCAAAACTTCAATATATATTATTCAAACTTAAAAGCTTTGCTACCTATATCAAATATATTCTTTTTACCAAATTTCAGCAAAATCCGTCCATTCGTTTTCAAGTTAAGGCGATGTCCTTTAAAGGTATCCTTATGGAATCCTGTGAGTCATTGGACCAAAGTAAGGAATTTTTTGAATAGCTTAAGCTTCAATCTTACTTTATGGTCATTAAAAATTGCTTTAGTCGATTTAAATATGTTTTTAAGATTATTGAAAATTTTGTTTGTTTTAAAATATTTAATTTTTTAAATTTTACGAAATTTTACCTTTGACACTTTCTCGATTCCAAACCGTGCATTGTATACAAAAAAATTCTTCACAAAAAATTTAATAAATTTTGTTTTCTGTTGGAAAAGGATAATTTCTTATTATAAAATACTCCTTTGGCGCATTTCTGGTCAATTTAATATTCCCCGCCTGGAGGCGGGCTTGCCGGTTAGACGGTTAAGATTCAACTTAAAAAAAGAGAATAAAAAAATTAAAAAATTCATATCATTTAAAAAAAACGCCCTCTTGAAAATTTCAGGATTTTTTGAGATCAGTTAGAGGCAGTGGCGGCTCCAGCTCAAGTCTCAGGGGGGCGGGGAAATTTGGGAAACATTTTTTTTTTTAATTTTCACAAAAAATATTTTTTAACCCCTTTTTATTTGGCCATAAACTACTTGTTGGACGTTTTTGGACTCCGCAGCGCAAGGTTAACGATTTTATGAGCGACGCTTTAGGTATAAAAGACAATATAAAGTCCAACGGAAAGTTCTAATTTATATTTTTCATCAAAAACTTTAATATTTGATACGTATTTGACATCCAACAAGGATGGGTTAGTAATGCTTAAAAAAGTTTATATTAAATAACATATAAAATCAACAATTGAAATTTCCGCACTCTATTTGAATTGTATAAAACTTGCTATAACTTGCAATACTTTGTATAGCTAAAATTGGTGTTCAATTTGGGGAAAATTATCACATTTGCTATAGACTTTCCGTACATATTTGGGTCTAACTTTTGTATTATTTTAGCTATGTGACTGGGTGATATATCATTTTAAAGCTTCTGAAAGCGTGCCTGAAGTTAGTCTGCAACTCATTCTTTAATTTGATAATTTCTGATTTATTAAAAACAATTTAAATTTTTGAGAATTTTTCTACAATTAATTAATTGTTTCTATCCTTTTATAATTGAAGCCATGATTGAGCCACGTGAATAGTTACTATTTTGAAATGAACTTTAACCATTTATCGTTTATCTTAATACGCGGTTCGGGATACTTTATCGTAGCCTTTTAATATTTTTGTATTAGTTTTTAGTTTTTTATCAATGACACTGTCAAATATCAGTTTAGTATTCCTTTTGGTTCCTGAGTTATAGTATAGTATTAAATAAAAAAAAAAAACAGTTCGATTTTTCAGCATTTGTATGAAAAAAGAACCAATAAGAGTGCCAGTATAAGATTTCGTAAAGGCAAAAATAAAGTAATGAGGAACAACATAAGCGTGTTCGTTTACTTACTAAAAGTTACTACTTTTACTACAGCTGCAAAATTTCAATATAAAAAGTAAACAAAACTTTCCAATTGTAGTAAAAGTAGTAAGAATTTCGACTAATCGAACACACCGCATATATTTTTTCAGACATTTTAAAGAATCCATTTTTCGATATACATATGACGATTTAAATCGCGGATTTCATTAAATTAAACTTTGAAAATTTTACGAAAAACGTCGCCGGAGTCTGAAAAGTCCTCAAAATTTGATTGAGATGATTACAAGGATTTAACTCAGAGATTACTTTTTAACAACAATACAAAAAGTTAATATTTGCTGAAAAGTTTTGAAATTATATTCATTATTTTTATATTCACTTTATTTATTAGAAGCTGATTTTTTATACTTCAGTTATAAATTTTAACTAAAAACTTCTAATATTTAAAAAATTCTTGTTTTTAATTATTTTTTCGGAATGTTTCGCAGACCTCCTAGGATGCGATTAGGGACGCTAAGGGGTTTGTGATCAACATTTGGAAAACTTTGTATAATTAAATTTTCATATTAACAAAAAGAATCACTGGCCAATTTTGCTTTGACGCTACATCAACATTCCGTATTTTAAAGTTAAAACACTTTGCAGGTTGGCAGGAAGTGCAGGATCTAACGCTAGTCAATTACTCGCAGGCAATCAAAAATTGAGGAAATCAAAAAAGTACTATAAAAGAGCATTTTAAATTTAGTCCGTTTTATTATTAAAGATACGATTTTGTTCATTTTGTGTATGAAAACCCAACAAAAGTATTTATATTTTCAAACATTTTGATTGGTTGAAAATAAATTAACCAATCAGAATGCTCCAAAAATAAACCAAGTCAAAGCGTACTGCCACCCAAAATTTTAAATGAAATTGACTTTAACAAAAATATACATTTTTGTAAATTGGCGATAAAATTTGTGTTTCAGATTGAATTTTTGGAAAATATTGATGCAAAAGTTGTAATTTTTTTAACAAAAGGAATTTAGTGAATTATGAATTTACATCGTATGTTAAGACTTTGCAAATCCGATTAAGGGATTTTACTTGATTTACAATATAGGAAAGTAAGTGAAGTTTTCATTTGAATTGAAATTATATCCTAGATCCTTTATCTAACAAAAATAAGTTGGTATGTTCCTAAAAGCCCAAAGTCTATACTTTTAAATCATATTAAAAATTATCCGTAGTTTAGTCAGGTATATGAATAAATAAGACATTTTAACGAAAAAAACTGACTTTTTGCTAAAAGTTAAGTTTGCGAATATTGCAAAACCTAGAGCTAATTTTAAAATTTGGTGTTCACATTCGTGATACTCATCCTAAAATCTATCAGAATTGATATGTCGCATGCCCGACGCATTTTTAGTGTTGTACTGTGTTATTGATTTGAAAAATGTTTTTTTTTCCTTATTCCTGCTTAAAATTGGCCATCATTTAAAATAAGCAGGTGCTTTTATTAATTTTGCGCCATAATTTGTAAAGTTAAAAGCTGATTAAGTTTTTTTGTATTTTTTTTTTTTTTGTATTCATTTTTTGTATCATAATGTCTTTTTTCGCGTTCCGCCATTGTTTTGCAATTTTACAAGTGCGGTTGTTTTAAATTTATAATCTAGGGACTATAATACCCATTTCACCAAAGTTTGTTTGGTGGTTAGTTTGCAAAAAAAAAAAAAATATCGCGAAAAAAAGTTTTTGCCAAAAGGAAATTTTTTCCATCAATACATTCGTTTTAATTAACTTTTTGTACCACAAAGACTTGTTTTGCATTCCGCCATTATTTTGCAATTTTTGCGAGTCGTTTTTGTTTTTAATTCAAAATCTAGGGACTCTATATATAAAAATTGCCAAAAAAAATTTAGCAAAAAGGAAAATTTTTGCATCAGTATATTTGTTTGCAGAATGTAAATCGCTGACTAAATAAGTTCTTTAATTCATTTTTTATACCTCAGATCGTTTTTTTGCATTCCGCTTTTTAGCTTTTTAGAAAAATGTTCAAATTTTTGGCTTGCTTGAGAGCTTTTCCATCCCTGATTGTAGCTTATATTATATATCAGGATTTTTGTAAACAAATGGTTTTTGAATCAATTGTAATTAGTTTTTTTTACATTACACCCAGGAAAAAGATTGGTTGGCTTTCGATCAAAACCATTAAAATGAATTTCCCAGGACTTTATTTTATTTGGAATTACCTATAATTGAATACTACATCAAAAATATTTTACTAGGTATTAAAAATAGGGAAAATGAACTAAAAAACAATCCTTTTAACAAATTATTGGTATCTCCAATCAATTTTAAAATTAGTATCAGTTTAGTAATTCTATGCAGTAGAAGCAGCCATTTATTTAGTGAATATACAAGAAAATTGGTGTTATCTATAACCTTTTTTAAAAAAATTTCAATATTCGAAAGTGGTAACTATAAATACGGGTATCCTAATCAAATATGACCTTAAATTCAAGTTTCTGTAGAACCAACCGAATTGTGGATTGTATTGATAACACACACAACTATTAATTGGTATTGATAAACGAATTTTATACTGTATTAATAAAACACATAAATTCAAAATTAGTCATTAAAATTATTAAGTGTTTGTGGTGTAGTGGGTGAGGAGTTGGCCTAGCACGCCGGATTTCCGGGTTCGAATCCCGGAAAAGACAAAAATTTAGATGTTTTTTTTAATTAAAATAAAATATTCATATGTATAAACAGTAAATATGGCTAAGAAATTTAAAAGTAGTTGTGGTGCAGTGGGTAAAAGTGTGAACTATTAACCTGAAGGGCCGGGTTCAATACCAGAAAATTCAAAAAAAGTTTTTTAATTTCAATAAAATTTTGTAGAACATAATAATATTTATGTGGAAGATAATATTGAATTAGACAACCGAATATTGGCTTTCACGACGAAAAATATAATTTAATATAAAGATAGTTGTCGTAACCGCACGAATTCGATTGGCAACAAATTCGGTGGCCACAACTGAGACTGTTTTCTGTGTGTAGTGTTATTTCGTCACCATTGGTAATGTTTTTTCTAATGCAAAATATTTCATTATCATTAAATGACAATGAAATATCACTAAATTTTCTGACTAGATGCAGTCTAGATGTGGGCGCTGTGGTGTAATGGTTAGCGCGTTGGACGGCTACACGTGAGGTTGCGGGTTCGACCCCCAACCAAGGCAACATCAATTTATGAAAAATAGTAATATGTATGAGTTTTTTCTATCCCTCATACATATCGCAGCGTCCTCCTTCGGTGTTCCCATAGCACTTAACCCCACCGAAGTAAAATAATATAACAGGGCTATGAACTAAAAAGCTTCAACAAAGTTCGCCAACTCACCATCAGATGGCGCGCAACAACTGTTCTAAAATTCAACATCTCGCGCAATTACAGTGTTGCTATATAATTAATAGGAAGAAAAAGCTAAACGATTATTACCAACTACAAAAGTTATACTGGCTACATACAACTTTATATGTATCAAGAATGGAAATTCGCCATTTTTCCGAATATATGTTAATCGTATCCCACAAATATAATTATTACAAAGTTAAAAATGCAAAAATATATATTCCTAGATGACAAAATATGACTGATTTACAAACAAACCCATGTTTACCAGGAAATATATGTATAGTAACTATAAAAACAATATAATTTGAAGCATACTCCAAATACATATATGGTAGTTTGTAAACATACATATAATTACCTCCAAACATATACATATACAAAAACGTCTTTTTCCTCCGTGTATGGATACCAATTGGGATTGATATTTAAAAACTTTGGACAAAAAAAGTTTGCGTTTTACACAGATAACATTTTTACCCAAGCAAATCAGAAGAAATTTTAAAATTTACGCCGCCATATTGGATTTGCCATTTTGAATTTGAACATTTTTACCTCAGATTCGAAATGAGCAACCTTGAAAACTCCAGTATACCAATTTTCATGCAAATCAGAAGAAATTTTAAAATTTACGCCGCCATATTGGATTCGCCATTTAGAGTTTGATAAATTTTATCTCAGATTCGAAATCAGCAACCTTGAAAACCCCCGTATACCAATTTTCATGTAAATCAGAAGAAATTTTAAAATTTACGCCGCCATAGTGGATCCGCCATTTTGAATTTGAAAAATTGTGCCTCAGATTCGAAATCAGCAACCTTGAAAACCCCCGTATACCAATTTTTATGCAAATCAGAAGAAATTTTAAAATTTACGCCGCCATATTGGATTCGCCATTTTGAGTTTGAAAAATTTTGCATCAGATTCGAAATCAGCAACCTTGAAAACCCCCGTATACCAATTTTCATGTAAATCGGAAGAAATTTTAAAATTTACACCGCCATATTGGATCCGCCATTTTGAATGTGAGAAATTTTACCTGAGATTCGAAATCAGCACCTTTGAAAACCTCCATATACCGATTTATATGTAAATCTGAAGAAATTCTAAAATTTACGCCGCCATATTGGATCCGCCATTTCGAATTTGAAAAATTTTACCTCAGATTCGAAATGAGCAACCTTGAAAACCCCCGTGTACCAATTTTCATGCAAATCAGAAGAAATTTTAAAATTTTCGCCGCCATATTTGATTCGCCATTTTGAGTTTGAAAAATTTTACCTCAGATTCGAAATCAGCAACCTTGAAAACCCCCGTATATAGATTTTCATCCTTATTCAGTGATTCCTTATAGTTTTGGCCAGAAAATGGGGTCATTTTACCTATAGTGCGCTGATAGAGCAATAATTCTATTAAAATGACGCTTCGTTAAAAAAAGTTTGTAGTGAGAAAGATCCGAGTTCTATCTTCTAAATTTTTTTCCCAAAAACTTTTTGCGAGTGCTATTATTCATTTACGTTTTTAGCCACCAAGTATTATGTGCCTAGTCAGCTCAGTGGGAAGAGCTGTCGTCTGCCAATATGACGGCCTGGGTTCATATCACGGCAGGACAAAAAAAGATACATATGAACTTTTTTTTAATTTTATTTTGGAAAATATAATTCCAGACCACCTATTTATTGGTTTTGCCAGCGGTTTGCCAACGTTAAGAATTTTGTTTCTCCAGTACTTTTCCGGCGCTTTGTCTAAAATGACGTTATCATTTTGGAAATGGAAAAGCAATTTTTGCCATTACTTGTACGACCCCAGCAAAATATTGGTAATGACACCTCATTACTATCTGCATTACCAAAAATTATATATCATTACCTTTTGCATTATTTTATAATATAAAATAATGACTTCCTAATAACGGCCTATTGTATTTATTGTTCCTAAATATAAAATAATGACTATTACGAGTAGTTTAAATAAGTACTTTTTAAATATTAGATCGCTCTTACATATTTAAAAATGTAAGTAACTAAAAACGAGTAAAAAGGTTAAAGTCGGGCATGCCGACTATACAATACCCTACACCAGTTTGGTATATTGTTTGGATCCGAAATTCGAATGGGTTAAAATGGGGCTTATGTCAAAATTTTCTATAATGTGAGTCAGCGCACCAAATTTCATTAAAATATCTTAATATTTGCGACCTGCAGTTTGTAACCAAGCCAATTTTGGGGGGACCCTTATATGGGCACTAGTTCTAAACATGGACCGATGTTAACCAAAATCAATAGGCTTCGTCCTTGGGCCAACATAGGTCTATGTACCAAATTTCATCAAAATAGCTTAATATTTGCGACCTGCAGCGTATAAACAATATAATTTTGGGGGGACCCTTATATGGGCACTAGTTCTAAACATGGACCGATGTTCACCAAAATCAATAGGCTTCGTCCTTGGGCCAACATAGGTCTATGTACCAAATTTCATCAAAAGATCATAATATTTGCGACCTGCAGCGTATAAACAGTATAATTTTGGTAGGACCTTATATATGCGCTCTAGGTGTAAACATAGACCGATGTTCACCAAAATCAATAGGCTGCGTTATTGGGCCAATATAGGTCTGTGTATCAAATTTCATCAAAATATCTTAATATTTGCGACCTGCAGCGTATAAACATTATAATTTTGGTAGGACCCTTATATGGGCACTAGGTCTAAACATGGACCGATGTTTACCAAAATCAATAGGCTGCGTTATTGGCCCAATGTAGGTCTGTGTACCAAATTTCGTCAAAATATCTTAATATTTACGACCTGCAGCGTATAAACAGTATAATTTTGGTAGGACCCTTATATGGGCACTAGGTCTAAACATGGACCGATGTTCACCAAAATCAATAGGCTGCATTATTGGGCCAATATAGGTCTGTGTACCAAATTTCATCAAAATATCTTAATATTTACGACCTGCAGCATATAAACAGTATAATTTTGGTAGGACCCTTATATGGGCACTAGGTCTAAACATGGACCGATGTTCAAAAAAATCAAACTTGTTCGTCCTTGGGCCAACATAGGTCTTCGTACCAAATTTCATCAAAATATCTTAATAGGTGCGACCTGTAGAGTGCGCACAAGATTGCATGGACAGACAGACAGACAGACAGACGGACGGACGGACGGACAGACGGACATCGTTAAATCGAAATAAAAAAAATTCTGAACCGATCGGTATACTATAAGGTGGGTCTACGACCAATATTTTTTGGTGTTACAAACATCAGCACAAACTTATAATACCCTGACCACATAGTGGTGTAGGGTATAATGACCACATAGTGGTGTAGGGTATAATGACCACATAGTGGTGTAGGGTATAAATAGCTTCCTCTTTGGCTCGTTAAAAAAAATTAAAATTAAATATTTAGATACTAGCAAATATTAGCACAAATTGCGAAAAAAAAACATTTGCAAAAAGCGAAATTTTTGAAACAATATATTCGTTTGCAGAATGTCGATCGGTGATTACCTCTTTTATTTCATTTTCTGTACCATGAAGCCTTTTTCGAATTCCGCCGTTATTTTGCAACTTTTTAAGTACGGTTTTTTTAAATATATAACCTAGGGATTAAATTGTTGTACCATAACGTCTTTTTTCAAATTCCGCTATTATTTTGAAATTCTGTACGTTCGTTTTTTTTTTTTTTTAAATCGCGAAAAATAAAATTTGCAAAAAGGAAAATTTTTGCATCAATATATTTGTTTGCAGAATCTAAATCGCTGATTACGTTTCCTAATTAATTTTTTGTACCACAAAGTCTTTTTTCGCGTTCCCCTTTTATTTTGCAATTTTTTAAGTACGTTTCTTTTTAATTTATAATCTAGGGACTATAATACACATTTCATACAACAAAGTTTGGTGGCTAGTTGCAAAAAAAAAAATCGCGAAAAATAAAATTTGCATAAAGGAAAAATTTTTTCATCAATATATTTATTTGCAGAATGTAAATCGCTGATTACGTTTTTTAATTAATTTTTTGTACCATAAAGCCTGTTTTCGCTTTCCGCGATTATTTTGCAATTTTTTAAGTGTGGGTTTTTTAAATTTATAATCTAGGGTCTATAGTACCAATTTTATACACAAAAGTTTGGTGCTTAGTTTGCAAAAAAAAAAAAATAAATCGCGAAAAAAATATTTGCAAAAAGGAAAATTTTTGCGTCATTTTATTCATTTGAAGATTGTTAATTGCTGATTGAGTTTTTTAATTATTTTTTTCTACCACAAAGTCTTTTTTCGCGATCCTCTATTATTTTGCAATCTTTTAAGTGCGGTTTTTTAAATTTATAATCTACGGAGTATAATGCCCATTACATAAAACAAAATTTAGTGGTTAGTTGCAAAAAAAGAAAATTTTGGCATCGTTGGCAGAATGTAAATCTTTTAATTAATTTTTTGAACCCCAAAGCCTTTTTTCGCATTCCGATATTATTTTGCAATTTTTTACGTATGGTTTTTTTAAAATTCATAATCTAGGGCTATAATACTGTTGGAATAGTATAATTCCATAGTATAGTTCCATTCTTGATTTTTATAACTAAATTATTATTTTCCATCCCTGGTTACAATCGATGTTTTGAGTCATTCAAAGAGCGCACATAATGACCCTGCAAACATTTAAAAGATACCTTCCAAGAAGATATTAAAGCGATATCTTCTATTTGTCATTTGAATGAAAATAATCAAGAAGTATTTACTTTGAAATTGTCTTCCTTTTATCACTTGGAAGATAATTCGGCGATATTTGGAAAAAAAAATAATTCAAAAATTTTATCTTTTGTCATAACTTTTTATGACAATAGCTGTATTTTCGTTCATACCTATCAACGTTAAGTAGTTATAGAAAATATACGTTAAACTGATTGGAGTATCAAATTTTTTTAAATAGTGAGTGTTTATGATAGTTCCGATATAATCGAACGAACGTCAGTTAAACTTTTTAGGTAGTAATGCGAAGATGTTACGCTAGGTGTGAAAATGTATAAACGTTGAGTTTTCAATGTTGATAATTATCCATGTTGTAAGTTAACGTGCATACGAAAAGTAATATGTCAGTTTTCGTCTAAAAAACGTTTTAAGTTAAGTCGAAAATACAGCCAATATTGCGGCAATATCACCTTTATATCATTTGGAAGATAAACCAAATTTGTTTGAAATCTTTTATCAATTTGGAAAAAAATAAAACTTAATTTGTACAAAAACAATCAAAAGATATATAGGAAATAAACTCGTGAAAAGTTAAGATTAATTGCGCGGGAAAAATCGGCTAAGATATAATCAAGATAATTTATAAGTTCGTCAATGGATTATGTATGCAGATATTGTTTTTCAGGCTTAAATTTAATAATGAAAAAATTAAATCATTTTTTTTTTATTGTACCGGGAGTTTATTTAGCGATATCCCTTTTATCTTCCATATGAGTTATTGCTTTCATATTGCCTGAAAGTATTGTTTTAGTGTAACAGTTGTTTCCGACGGTGGAAACTTCCGGAATACGAAATTGATATTGCCAGCAATAAATGTTTTCTTCCTGGCGATATGTTCGGAGAATCTTCTTCGTATTGCCATGTTTGCTGGGTGATATTGGTTTGAGTATGTTCCTGTTCCAAGGCACATAATAGAACAAATGCTTTCTCAGTGATAGAGAGTCCCCTAATCTCTTTATTATGTATACTCTTTGATTTCCTTAAGCTAATAGTATTTGCTTAACTCCTTATTTTTAAGAATCAAGTAAGCAATCGGATAACCACTTATAATTCAACTTTTTGTAATCATGTGTGTAACCACTTATTATTCAAAATCTCATAACTACTTATTTCTCATTTTTTCGTAAGCGAGCGGGTAAGCGTGACTACTTATAAAAACGACCACGCCAAACAAAAATAATGAGTTTAGACGCCAAAAAATAAGTTGTGCGGAGCTATGAATTTCTATTATATAACCACTTATTTGGTAATGAAAGATTTTGCTGGGATATTATGTTCCACATAAATATTATTATGTTTCACAAAATTTTATTGAAATTAAAAAACTTTTTTTTGAATTTTCTGGTATTGAACCCGGCCTTTCAGGTTAATAGTTCACACTCTTAGCCACTGCACCACAATTACTTTTAATTTTCTTAGCCATATTTACTGTTTATACATATGAGTATTTTATTTTAATTAAAAAAAAAAACATATAAATTTTTGTCTTGTCCGGGATTTGAACTCGGAAATCCGGCGTACTAGGCTAACTCCCTACCAACTACACCACAAACACTTACTAATTTTGAAGTCTAATTTTGAATTTATATTTGCTTGGAAAACAAATATAATAAAAAATTCGTTTACCAATACCAATCAATAGTTGTGTGTGTTATCAGCACAATCCACAATTCTGGTTCTACAGAAACTCGACTTTATGGTCATATTTGATTAGGATACCCGTATTTGTAGTTACCACTTTCGAATATTGAAATTTTTTTAATAAAGGTTATCGTTAACACCAATTTTCTTGTATATACACTAAATAAATGGCTGCTTCTACTGCATAAAATTACTAAACTGATACTAATTTTAAAATTGATTGGAGATACCAATAATTTGTTAAAAGGATTGTTTTTTAATTCATTTTCCCTATTTTTAATACCTACACCCAGAAAACAGTCTCAGTTGTAGCCACCGAATTTGTTGCCAATCGAATTCGCACGGTTACGACAACTATCTTTATATTAAATTATATTTTTCGTCGGTAAAGCCAATATTCGGTTGTCTAATTCAATATTATGTTCCACATAAATATTATTATGTTCCACAAAATTATATTGAAATTAAAAAACTTTTTTTTTGAATTTTCTGGTATTGAACCCGGCCATTCAGGTTAATAGCTCACACTCTTACCCACTGCACCACAACTATTTTTAATTTTCTTTGCCATATTTACTGCTTATACATATAATTATTTTATTTTAATTAAAAAAAAAAACATAAATTTTTGGCTTTTCCGGGATTTGAACTCGGAAATCCGGCGTACCGACTACACCACAAACACTTATTAATATTGATGTCTAATTTTGAATTTATATGTTTTGTTTGGAAAACAAATATAGTAAAAAATTCGTTTACCAATACCAATCAATAGTTGTGAGTGTTATCAATACCATCCACAATTCGGTTGGTTCTACAGAAACTCGACTTTAAGGTCATATTTGTTTAGTATACCCGTATTTGTAGTTACCACTTTCGAATATTGAAATTTTTTTAATAAATGTTATAGATAACACCAATTTTCTTGTACATTCACTATATATATGGCTGTTTCTACTGCATAGAATTACTAAACTGATACTAATTTTAAAATTGATTGGAGCTACCAATATTTTGATAAAAGGGTTGTTTTTTAGTTACACACAGAGAAAAAATATGCCATTTTCCAACTGAAATTCGGTTACATCTACTAAAATAGGTTGGTGCAACTGAATATTGGTTATGACAACAACATTCGGTTTATACAACTGAATTTTAGTTGCAATACCCAAAATATTTAGGAATCACATTCCAATATGGTTTCACCAACCGAATTTATTGGTTGCGGCAACCAAAATAGGCTTAGCAATTCGGTTGGCAATTTTTTTTTCCTGTGTGTAATTTTCCCTATTTTTAATACCTAGTAAAATATTTTTGGTGTAGCATTCAATTATAGGCAACTCCAAATAAAATAACATCCTGGCAAATTCATTTAAATGGTTTTGATCGAATTCTAACCAATCTTTTTCCTGGGTGTAGTAAAATATTTCTGGTGTAGTATTCACTTATAGGCAACTGCAAATAAAATAACGTCCTGGTAAATTCATTTTAATGGTTTTGATCGAATTCCAACCAATCTTTTTCCTGGGTGTATTAATTGAAAATGAAAGAAAAAATACGATTTTGAATAAAAGTTTGAGTACGTCATGGTTATATATTTGAAGTAATGCATTTGTATTTGTTTGGTTTGTGAACTGCAAAGCTTTTGGTTGTTATACAAAAAATATTGTATTTATTCATAGAGTTTAAGGAAAAAAAAATATGGGAATTGTGGAACACATAATGATGTAACAAATATTTACTGAAATATTTAAAAGTCAATTAAAATATTAATTGATTCAATTAACTGTTTATTTAAAAATAATTTTTATTTTTAACATATGGTTGATTAGATATTTAAGGTTTTGATTTTTTCTGTGCAGTGTAGAAACGTTAATGACATATCATTATTTTTTGGACTAAAAGTAATGACACCGACCTAGTTTTGCATTATTTTAAAACATATAATAATGAGTTACTAATAACTAGTTATTTGTTCCATTATTTCAAAATAAAAAACGAGTAAAAAAATTAAAGAAGGGCATGGCGATTATATAATACCCTACACCAGTCTGATTAAAAGCCAACTAATGTTTTGATCCGAAATTCGAATGGGTTAAAACGGACTTGTGGTAAAATTTTCTATAAAATGATAAAAGAAGAGAAAATCGAAAATATAGCCCATATGGGCGATAGGTCCAAATATGGATCGATCCTATCTAGAATCAATAGGCTTTGTATTTGGGGCCATGTGAGTCAGCGAACCAAATTTCATTGAAATATCTTCGTTTTGCGACCTGCAGCGTGTAAACAAGCCAATTTTGGGGCGACCCTTATATGGGCATTAGGGCCGATTTTAACCAAAATCAATAATCTTCGTCCTTGGGCCGACATAGATCTGTGCACCAAATTTCATTGAAATATCTTCGTATTTGCGACCTGCATCGTGTAATTAAGCCAATTTGGGAGGGGGGCTAATATATGGGCACTAGGTCTAAACATGGACCGATTTTAACTAAAATCAAACTCTTGGCGCAATATAGGTGTGTGTACCAAATTTGATTGAAATATCTTTGTATTTGCGACCTGCAGTGTGTAACCAAGCCAATTTTGGGGGGACCCTTATATGGGCACTAGGTCTAAACATTGACCGATTTTAACCAAAATTAATAGGCTTCGTCTTTGGGCCGACATATGTCTGTGTACCAAATTTCATCAAAATATCTTAATATTTGCGACCTGTAGAGTGCGCACAAGAATGCATGGACAGACAGACGGACGGACGAACAGACGTGCATCATTAAATCGAAATAAAAAGTGATTCTTAGCCGATCGGTATACTATAAGGTGGGTCTAGGTCCAATATTTTTTGGTGTTACAAACATCAGTACAAACTTATTATACCCTCTCCACGTAGTGGTGTAGGGTATAATAATGCGTTACCAATAACGACTTACTTTTATCATTATTTCAAACAAAAAGTATTGTTCTAGATTTTTTGTAAATTTTTACAAAAAAAATTTTTTTTTAATATTACATGTCGAGATACATAGCTCAGATGGTGGAGCTATTGACTGGCAATCTGGAGTTTCATGTTCGATTCCCGTACGAACAATTTTTATTAATAAAAAAATTTTACAATAAAAAAATATTTTTTTTATATCTCGGGTAAAAATCTTAATATGATGTCATATATAATTATATCTTATTTGATAAATTCCCATATACAACGACATACAACTTGATCCGAAAAATGGGTCATATACTTGTGTCTAATTATATCAAATAAGATATAATGTGATACAGTTTGATCCGAGATTTGTCCATATGCAGCACATCAAATTACATCTAATTCGATATAAAAATATCTGATTTTATATAACATTGTCTAATAGTAAGTATAATTTTTATGCATACCGGCTATTAAATTGATACCCGAGTAAAAAAGTTTTGATATAATCATATATTATTTTATGTAATTGCATATACTAACTTATAGTTACATATGGCCACATATGCTTTTAAATTCAAGCAGATATATTTTTATATAGTCATATGTTAGATATTTTTTCCTCAAAGGTTTTAATATTGAGACATATGTGATTTTATATTATTACATATTGGCCTAAATATATATGTATGTGCTATATATAAGTACATAAAGTAACATATAAAAGATATAATTACATGTGCGTTTATATATAATTTAGTATGACACTATACATAATAATATAAAACTATGTGGATCCATATAAGAAATATTTTATAATTTGTGTTAGTTATGATTATATATTGACGAATATGAACCCATATATAATTTATAACGTTCTTTATAAAATCATCTATAATTATATATCATCCCACATAGGCAATTTTGTCAAAGTGATTTTATATAAAAATATATAAGGTCCATATAAAACCGTATTGTATTATATTTGGTTCCATGTTATCAATGATTTTGAACTAGTTTTAGATTTAATAATTACTAGGGATTGGCGCGTGACACGAAATGTTCGTGAGTCACGTTATTCACACGTGATCGTGAGTAATAATTACTATACTTAAGTGATTCGTGCGTGAGCGTGAGTAAGAATAACCCGTGCATGATTCGTGTGTGAGTTTATTTTTTGCATCATATGTTTTTAGTAATTTTTACCATAACATTAACAATACTGAATCTTTAATACGAAATTCTCTATACTATAACGTACACTTGACTGATTTCTTATATCTTGGTTGTATATCATAATCCTATTAACTTTAAAATTTCAGTGTTGTTAACTTTATTTTACAATTACTAAATTAAAAGAAATTTTTTTTCATGTTTATTGCACTGTCATGATACATCTGGATAAAAGTAATGGAAGATTTATCGAAATTATAAGATCTCCAGCAGGCCTGGGGTTAATCATTACATTTTGTAATTAATTACACATGCAATTACACAATTACATGTAATTGTAATTGAAAAAAAAACTCATCTATAATTACATATTATTTGTAATTGCAATTCAAAAAAGAACAATTACAATTACAAGTAATTGAAAATTTTTTTTTATTTAAAAAAATAATTTTTGTATGTACATATATTGTTAGATATGGTCCTATATAATATGATAAAAAGTATAAGGTTAATATTTAGATATAATTGTATCAAACTATGTCCACTTTTATAACATTTTATATAATTTTATACAAAAAGATATAATTTGATGTAATTGGATGAGGACAAAATTCGGATACAATTGTATCGAATTGCATAAAATTGTATCAAATTGTACCAAATTGTATACAATTGTATACAATTCGATACAATATGATACAATAAGACATTCTCATTTTTCGGATATAATTATATCTAATTACATAAAAGATTATATATAATTAAATATAACTTCATATGGCTCCATATCATTTTTTTTACTTGGGTATTGAAATTTCTATAGCTTGAACAATTTTAAAGTCCCAAATTTTATAACATAAAATAAAAATTTTAATGCTTTTGTCTTCTAAATCGTACACCCAGGAAAAAGATTGGTTGGAATTCGATCAAAACCATTAAAATGAATTTACCAGGACGTTATTTTATTTGCAGTTGCCTATAAGTGAATACTACACCAGAAATATTTTACTAGGTATTAAAAATGGGGAAAATGAATTAAAAAATAATCCTTTTAACAAATTATTGGTATCTCCAATCAATTTTAAAATTAGTATCAGTTTAGTAATTTTATGCAGTAGAAGCAGCCATTTATTTAGTGTATATACAAGAAAATTGGTGTTACCGATAACCTTTATTAAAAAAACTTCAATATTCGAAAGTGGTAACTACAAATACGGGTATCCTAATCAAATATGACCATAAAGTCGAGTTTCTGTAGAACCAACCGAATTGTGGATTGTACTGATAACACACACAACTACTGATTGGTATTGGTAAACGAATTTTTTATTATATTTGTTTTCCAAGCAAAACATATAAATTCAAAATTTGACTTCAAAATTAATAAGTGTTTGTGGTGTAGTCGGTAGGGAGTTGGCCTAGTACGCCGGATTTCCGAGTTCAAATCCCGGACAAGACAAAAATTTATATGTTTTTTTTTTTTAATTAAAATAAAATACTCATATGTATAAATAGTAAATATGGCTAAGAAAATTAAAAGTAGTTATGGTGCAGATGCTAAGAGTGTGAACTATTAACCTGAATGGCCGGGTTCAATACCATAAAATTCAAAAAAAGTTTTTTAATTTCAATAAAATTTTGTGGAACATTATAATATTTATGTGGAACATAATATTGAATAAGACAACCGAATATTGGCTTTCACGACGAAAAATATTATTTAATATAAAGATAGTTATCGTAACCGCACGAATTCGATTGGCAACAAATTCGGTGGCCACAACTGAGACTGTTTTATGGGTGTACCCATCATTTTTTAACATAAATTTTATATGCAAAAAGATCACGTGAAAATTATTTAGCTGTGGAGAAATTAACAGAAAGTTAGAAATTAATAGAAATTAGAAAGTTATATAAAATTACAAGAATATATTTTTAGTATGACGATACATACAGTGTTATATAACTTAGTATCGAACCATATATAATCATATCGGTCACTACATATATTTTGATTAGTTTTATATGGCTTATGTAGTTATATATGGAGTCAGATGTGGGGATATGTAATAACATCAATTACCGTACAAAAAATTTATTGAAAAAATAATGTCAGATGTAGTTGTATATAATGATATGTGTCTTAATGTGACTCCATTCACTGTCAGATATAACCCAATCACATTATATATAACAATATATAAGTATTTTTACTCGGGATAACTTATTTTTTTGCAAATCTATTTTTAGTCTCATTATTTTTGTCAATACTGGTAAGCACATAGGTAACGATATATTTTTTATTTGTAGTTTGCTTGTATGTAACCACAACTCATTATTTTTCGCGACATCGCCATACAAAAGTAATATAAAATGTAATAATAAAAGAAACTAATTATCATTACCAGGTATGTAGTTACATAACAACATATCTGGTAATGATTTTCTACTCTTGAATAATAAGTACTTTTTTCGAAAACAAATACTCCTAACAAATACTCCACAGAGTTTTTGCTTTCCTACTTCATTCGTCTTTATATAACAAATTTTCCCACAACTTTATCGTTGTTTTCCCACGTTCAGCAAATGTTTTAAAAAATTAAAAACTAGTAGGTATATTTAATATTTTTAATAGAATTAATATTATAGTAAAAATGAAGTTACACTAACTCAAAAATTTTAAACATTTAAACACTTTTTCTTTAAGTTTTGCGAAACTTTGATCTCAGCATGGCCGATTACAAAATTCTCCGGTTTGTCTCAAACTTTCTCGTTATATACATATATGTACATTGTACACTCATAAAAAAAAGTTAGTACAAAAGTCTGTTAAATGCGTTCTGATTAAATTGAACTAATTTTTCTATTATTTTCTCTAAAAAAGTCGGTACAAATAGGTCAAAATTCTGCTAAAATAAGAGGAAATAGTACATGTATTTGCGCCAGCACAATTTTGACTTATTTGTACGGACTTTTTTTATGAGTGTATATTTATATATTATAGATCAAAATTTAAATATAGGGGTATACATTTCGAAATTCGATATGTCGCCAAATAGCTGCCACCATAACGTGTAGTTTTAGTTCAAAAAATCTTGTTTTTTTTTCGTTTGAGATTCGTTTGCAACACGGCAAAAACAGTCATATATGATTCCTCGTATTTATAACAATCTGTGGTTATATTTGTCTGATCTCTTTTTGTTCTTTTTATGCTATTGTGAGAATTTTGTATGTATGCAGTTATTGTCTTAAAAAGCTATGTTGTTCATTCTGTTTTATTCATATTTGTGAATCTGGGTTGTAATGTTATTTAGCACCCACAAAATTTTCATTTCGAAAAACAAGTGAACACGCACTCACATACAGTACATTATACTCACATAAGGCTGAGTATGTATTACTAAACCGCTTTTGTTACCACTTATGTGGTGTTCTTTATTTTGTACCAAGTTGTTTTTATTTTGTTTTTTTTTATTTTTTGTGTATTTAATTTTGTTACATTTTTCATTAAATTTTATCAAGAAAGGAAAAACCTTTGAACGACATAAAAAATTCTTACTTACACGAGCACTTTTACATTAAAATCTTTTCACAATGGATCAAGATGAAGTAAATGCAAATTAACTCTTTCACTACCCTTGTACACTACAGTGTACACATCTTTAAAAGAATATATAAAATTTAATAGTGCAAAAAAAACTTTATAATTTTTGCAAATAAGTTTATTAGGATCTTGGACTTCAAATAAAAATCATTTTATGTATAAGCAGTTCAACATGGTAATATAGTCGCGATATATGTTAATGAATTCTAATTTTTTTAATATATAATAATCTCCTTAAAAAGGGGGTTTTGGTATTTCTCCTAAACTAATGAAGATATATAATTGAAATTTTGCACATAGCTTCTTTTTATGACGAGAAGAATACTAATCAAAGAATTTTTGGCAACCCGAATATTTAAGGGGTAAAATGGGGCCCAGAAATCTGAAAAAATCGATTTTCGAACGTCATTTTTGGTGGATAGGAGGGGGGAGGGGGTAAAATATCTTACATATTTTTTTCTAATTTGAGGACTCTTAACAAGAATTTGAAGTCGAAATAACGATACATCCGCAAACAAAAAGTCGGTAGTGAAAGGGTTGAAAAAATCAATAAGAATACTGTTTTGTCGTCAGAAAAAATATTTTAATAAAATATTGTATATTCTGACATAATTATATTTAACCAGGTTAGTGTGATATCATATAAATTTGTATATAATTTCATCAACATAAATAAAATAATACAATTTAGATCTAACATCGAGGGCTTATATTCAATATGGGCATATGACAATTTGAAGAAAATGAAAACCCTCAGTTGCACAGCTTATTTCTACCAAAATTTTTTTTATAAATATATGGATTATCTGCTCAAAGGACCCGTTTAAAACAGTTTGCATCTCAGCAGATCTGTTTAGATCTACATAGAAATGATTTAATCTAGTTATATATATTATTATGGCCAGATCTGATCAGATCTAGCGTAAAATCTGATTATATCTAAAGTTATCTTGGAAACTGTATGATATTCATGATGAGATATGGGCAGATCTGGTTATATTTGGAACCAGATCTAGTAAAATTTGGCAACAAATTAATTAATTAAAACTCGGTAAGAAGATCAAATTTTAGGTACCCACCCGACTAAAAAATATGTTGTATAATCATATATCACCATATATAAACCCATACATATATTCATATCTTACTTGATCCGAATATTGGAATATTTAATTATATCAAGCCAGATAAGCAAGTTATCTAACTTGATAAAATTTGATCCGAAAAATGGGTCTTTCTAATTGCATCAAATTATATATATCGTCGGCTTTCCTGCAAGTTTTTTAATAGATTTTCAGGAGAGCGAAAAAACTGTTAAAAAATATCCTTTTAAGATATTTTATTTATATCATATGCCTTAATGATGATTTTAGTAAATGAGGTCGTGAATCATTAAGGCATATGATGTGAATAAAATGTCTTAAAATGCTATTTTTGAACAGTTTTTTCACTATCCTCAAAACTTGTTAAAAAAAACACATAGCACTACTTGCAGGCAAGCCGACGATATATAGAGAATTGATGAAAATTTTAAAATAAAAATTTCAGTAAATATTGTTAAGATCAGTTCTTTTTATGCATATTAAATACAAATGCCCGACCGAACAATTTGGCTAACAAATCGGTAATTGGTCGGTATTTCGTATTGTGAAGCAATACAGAAAAATTTTATTGATGCACCCAGAAAACAGTCTCAGTTGTGGTCACCGAATTTGTTGCCAATCGAATTCGTGCGGTTACGACAACTATCTTTATAGCTGTGTTTGTGCGGCAAGCTATCAATGTTGGCTTATATCATTCCCATACAAATTTGACATAAGAAACGTTGAGAGATAACACTAGACGTTGGCTATTGTCAAATTTATATGGGAATGACATAAGTCAACGTTGATAGCTTGCCGCACAAACACAGCTTATATTAAATTATATTTTTCGTCGTGAAAGCCAATATTCGGTTGTCTTATTCAATATTATGTTCCACATACATATTATTATGTTCCACAAAATTTTATTGAAATTAAAAAACTTTTTTTGAATTTTCTGGTATTGAACCCGGCACTTCAGGTTAATAGTTCACACTCTTACCTACTGCACCACAACTACTTTTAATTTTCTTAGCCATATTTACTGTTTATACATATGGGCATTTCCATCATGTCGAACGGGACCGTCGTACACCTTTAAAGTGAAAAAAAGTCAAAATAAAACGGATTTTTATTTTGACAATAGGCTTTACTTATATCTTTTTATTAGCCCTACAATTGGTGCTGAGGTTGGTTTTTAGCAATTTTTCGTTTTCAAGATAATTGTAAAAAAACAAGGCATTCGCACGGGACAAAAACAGAAGTGGTTTTCGCGGCTAACAATTAAAATGCCGATTTCAGCGAAACCTGAAGCAATATTTCAATGTGACTAATTTTACACTGTTGTGCATTGATGTCCTTTAAAAATGGTTGTAATTTTACCCAAAAACGATTCATATTATTTTTTTAATTTAATTTTATTCACTGTCGCACGGGACATTTTTTTCCATCATGAGATTTATGTTGTTTCTGTTGCTCTTTTTACGAAATTATATATAAACAAGCTTAGTAAAAATGTTTTTAAATCGACAGAAGTATTCAAGGTATTTATTTTAATATAATAACCAAAAACAAACTTAAAAGAAATATGTAGTATGCATTAACCCAGCAAAATTGTGGGATGGAAAGAACCCATTGTAGAACAAATTGTACGTGCATGCAACCTGTTATAATCTATGTTCTATCATCGGTGATTTTTGTTTGAGTTTGTCCCAAAAGCAACAGGTTCTTTTCCTCCAAACTAGAACAGGTTACTTTGGAACCGGTTCTAGAACCAGTTATAGAACTGGTTCCGTGACAGTGAAACCTTCCATTTTGACTCCCAGGAATCAGTTCTAGAACCTGTTCCACGTTACCGGTGGTAAAAACACCTGTTCTAGAACAGATTCAGAGGCAACCAGTTCAAAAAACTTTTGCTGGGAAGTATTTATTTATATGAAAA